>OY755209.1:25851896-25933329 GCA_963576765.1 Draba incana
TTACCTTTTGATTAAAAGACGTAAGAATATTTGAAATGCTAAATTTAACATAATTTATATTTGTATTCAAATTCAAATAAATATGAGTTAAATTTATTTATTAAACGAATATGTTTTACATTATATACTTCTTTTTGTTTTTTTACAACCAAACAATAATTAGGTAAAACTCTCCCTATTGGTAACCCAAAAATGAGGTAAATTGTTTACATAAGAAAAAAGAAAAACCCGTATACGAGCAATCCGCTCTGACATTAGATGTTCGAGGGGTCAACGACAGGGAGACAAGCGGGAATTGAGCACGAAGATCTTCAAATCTGCTTGCAAGGATAGCTAGCGCTGGCCAGTCTTCCGGTGATTGGGTGAATTGTATTAGATCAACAAAATCCGTCTCAAACATCTGACAAAGCACATTGTTCTCCAACATATTGCCAAAAGAAGCGTTTCTATCTCTGAATGGAGTGGTGTTCGCACTTTCTTGTTCCCCTTTGCACCTAACAAGACAGTTTGTGTTCCTTTGTGACAAAACCAACCTGCTCCATATGTAGTATCTATTTTCTTCCATGATCCATCAATCTTACAACATATAGCCCCTGAGATTGGAGTGAGCCTGAGACCCTGAGGGATACAACAGTGATTGGGCCTCGTTCCAAACGTTACACTCATTAACTGATTTATTAAGTATTTCTTGGAAAATTCATGTCTATCCCTGGAATACTTTTTTATTTCTAGACTTCCATAAATACCAAGCTATCTATGGAAATAATACGTGACTCCCATGCAGATCATGTTGTTATGGACATCGACAAAAAAAAAAAATCCATATTTGCAAATAGCGATGCATATGGGAAGTTATGGTGTCCTAATAAATGAAGCTAACACTAGAAAATCGCATGATTAACCGATTCTTCATCGTAATAAATGATGGAGACATTCTGACATTTATGTCCATACATTAATAGAAAATGGAAAAAAAAAACACTAGATTTAGGGAATTTGGTTACTTTACTACTTATAATTTTTTTTTGTTGGTTATTTGATTTGTGCCATTTTTGTACCTGTACATTGAAAAACCAATTAAAAACTGAGGAATGATAGTGACACGTTGACATTTAAGTCCACATATTAGTGTTAGAAAATTGAAAAAAAAAAAAGTGAAAAAACAAAACAAATATCGTCGTATTAAGACACTCATAAGTTGTGACCAAATTAGCTCTAAAGAAAAAGACAAAAGAGTAAAGACAGTAGAGAAAATCGGCGAAAGTAAATCAATGGCAGTCTCCGTTTCCATTCTCGCCGTCATCATTTCCCTTCACCTCCTTGCTTTCGTCTTCGCTTTCGGCGCCGAGCGTCGCCGTAGCACCGTACACCCTTCTCTCTCTCTTTCTATCTCTGTCTCTTTCAAAATTTTGTCTTTTTTTCGATTTATCGTTTCTTTTTCTTTTTTTTTTCAGGCTGTGGCGGTGCCGGACCAGTACGACGACAAGACTTTCTGTAGGTACGGAACTGAGGCGGCGACGGTGTACGGTATGTCGGCGTTTGGGTTGCTTCTTGTGAGCCAGACGGTGGTTAACGGCGTTACTAAGTGTCTTTGTTTCGGAAAGGGTTTAGTTACTGGTACTTCTTACACAGTCTGCTCTATTGTCTTCTTCGTCGTCTCTTGGTAAATTTAACACCTTTTCTCTCTAATTTGGTTGATTTATAGTAACCAAGATTTGAAATTGGGAAAGTAGAAAGGAGAATTAGTTGTCTTTTTAAGCAAATTCTTGATTAGGGCTTTCAAGATTTGATTTCTATTTCAAGATTTGATTTCTTTTTGAATCTGAGAAAAGAGAAATTTGTGATTTGGTTGTATGTTTATGGGTTTTCAACTTTGAAGCAAAAAGGATAGTTTTTTTTTTCTCTTTCATTCTGGATAAATTCTTATGGGTATTGTGACCATGAAGCGAGCATTTACAGATTAGTAGGTTTTTGTGTGATTATCCATTGATCATGAGTAAACATAACTTACACAAATGTAGTCTAATCAAGCTGTGTGTATTAACTCAGTTATTTAACTATCGGAACCAAAACCGGATTCTAAACAGATTCTATAAGAAGAACTTTACAACAGTAATGAATAGTTGGTAGTTCATCTCTATTATTTTAGTTGTTTTGTTTTAAAATCATTGTGTTGTGTAAGCTGTGCTTATTATCAGAATCCTTTTGCAGGGTAAGCTTTCTAGGTGCTGAGGCGTGCTTGTTAGCTGGGTCAGCTAGGAACTTGTACCACACAAAAAGTCAAGGCATCTACCAAGGAAAAGAGCTTTCGTGCGCGGTGTTACCAGTAGGGGTCTTTGCTGCTGGAGCAGCTCTTACTCTTATGTCTTTGATTGCAACCATTCTTTACTACTTGGCTCATTCTAAGGCTGATACTGGTGGATGGGAGAAGCATCAGAACGATGGCGTTAGCATGACTAGCCCTGCCGATGCTCCGAAGCAACACAACACCGACTCCGACAAGGTTTAACCTATCAACTTCTGTTCGGTCTCTTATCATAGCTATGCTTTAAGACAGGGTAAACTATAAGGAAAAGTTGTTTGGTAATTGTTCATATAAAAAACTTGTATTGTCAAATGTAATGTTGGCTTATGTATGTCTATGAGAAATTTGGATTGGCTCATTTTTGCTTCTCACTTGCCCTCTACTAGAGATGTTATCATCTATCTGCTAAAAGCCGGTGAGACGGTAGTGCCAAGACCGGTAACTGTCCTCAAAAGTCAGGGCTAAGACTGGTCTGGTCACTTTTTCTAATTTGCTTGGCTGGTAAGGACCAACCAGTGGCTCATATCACAGTAAGAATTTAGAGCTGGGATTGAATAAGAAAAGAAAGGAAGGCTAATTATGGGCTGGGTCTAATCCGTTTGGCCCTTGAGTAGGCCCAATGATAACATTCCTAAGATTCCTAACCTCAATTTGGAATATACTTGCATGAGAAAGGGTTTACAAAGATCTATGATCAAAAATGTTGATAACTTTTGGGAATACATTTTTGATCATTATTTTTTTTTGAATTATACACAGTTTCCCCAAAGGCTTTCTAGGCCCAAGAGACTAATTATTTTTGATCATTATTACAAGTAATGAATGATTCTCCACAAGATAAAAATACGTTTTCATATTATAATTAAGGTAAGCTTAGCAACATGCCAAAGCCATTCCTTGCCTTTTTTTCTGAAATTGCTTTCTTCTTTATGAATCCAAGAACAATGCCTTTCTTATTCTTTGAGTTGGGAGTTATATATATAAACCTTGAACCATATAGCTTAGGTACCAAAAAGGCTACAGTTGTTTTAAACCCCAAACCAAACACAAGTTAATAATGCCAATTTATGGATTCGAAATGGATGAACATAGAGCTTCTTCATCGAGAAGACGGAGATCATTGTATCACAATCTAGGAGGAGGACGATGTAACATATATCTTACCTTCTTTCTCAATTTACATTAATTTTTAGCTCTTTTTTTTCCGTCGGCATTTTTTTAGCTCTTTAATCTTCTTATTTGAAAGATTTTATCTTCAAATCTTGTAGTTGCTGATATAATATTCTGGAAGAAAAAGAAAGAATCAGGAACAATCTTGGCGGTATTCACATTGATATGGTTCTTGTTCGAAGTGGTTGAATATCCTTTCATTACTTTCCTCTGCCAGATCCTCTTGGTCTTCATTTTCATCTTCTTCATTTGGTCTTACATTGGCTCTTCACAACTAATCCAGCGGTAAAAATACATCAATACTATATAATTCTTTTGTACGAAAATAAACTTTAAAAGAACACGCCTCGCAGGAAACCGCCGAGTATTAATGATCTAAAAATTTCGGAATCAACTTGGAGATTCTTGTTCACCAAGATCAACTGGTTCATTATCAAATTGTATGATATATCAAGTGGAAAAGACTTTAGACTCCTAGTATTGGTACACAAATCAATATAAAACATCTTAATTTTAATTATCAATTTCACCCCCAATATTATTTGGATTTGATTGCTTACGTTTCATTTCGTTTTAGGCCGTTGTTTCCTTATGGATATTATCAGTGGTCGGAAACTATTTCAGCTCTCTAACTCTATTATACATTGGTTAGTCTTTATGACTTTATCGAACATTTTCCAAGTATTTTTATTCTTTTTGGTTAAAGCCTTTTTCTTATGAATGTCTTTACTTACAAAGATTTTTTGTCTGTGGTGAAGTATTTGTGGGTCTAGAGACTATACCGATGTTGTATGAGCAATACGAAGAAGAGTTGAATTATCTAGCAACTAAAAGCGGGAGGAACATGAAGAAACTTTTCAACAATCTCAACTCCAAAGTCATTAACAAGATTCCTAAAGCTCACGCTAAAAACAAGAGGCATATGTAACAAACGTTATGAACAGTAATCTTCTTAATCTGCACATGTTGTAAATGCATTATAATTTTATAATAAGTCTTTCAACATATTCCATTAATAAATTACTAACTGAAAGTACCGGATTCGTGCAAACGAACTTGATCTCTATCAAACAAATAGGGTTAGATATATTAGGGCAAAACAAAGTAAAAGCTTAAGAAAGTAAAAAGTGTTTTCAATTAATTGTATTGCTCAATCGAGAGATGCAGATCCCTTTTGAGCGAAATGACTTACATATTTATACTAAAATGATCGTAGAGAATAAACTCTAGAAGTATATAGAAAGTATCCTAACTAAGAAGATTTACACAATATTCTCATATATCTTCTACTTATTCTCCAAGTATTCCGAGCTCGGTGATCTCATGTAGATTGGGCCTATATCCTTTACAATGGGCTTTCCTAGTTGTTACATGCCCACTTTGTCGCCTCCAGATGGATACTCGGGTCGGTTTAATCTTAAGTCGGATCTGGTAGAGGGTGCCAAATCTTGTACCACCACTAGTCATGAGGAATTACGGATTCATTGGGTATACTTATTTTCTTTGTTATGGAAAGGTGACTCATTTTTTTCCTTTTCAAGTGATGATTAGAAAAATCATTGATAGTTTTAACTTAATCGGTTGAGTCGGCGCGTAGGCGTCCGGCCAGGCGGTGAAAATCACCGATTCGATTTTCCTCTGATCGGTCTAATTATACGTTTTATGATTAATTGGCCGATAAACACCAAGTAACCGTGCTTAAACCGGTTATCTGCCCTTAACCGAAACTGTGTTGGATGGGCTTGGGCTTAAAATAAGCTGGTTCACTACCCATAATTGCTGAGCCAAGCTTAATTATATATAAAAAAACTCTTATTTGTTCACTTTATTCCCAAACCGATGTGAGACATTATTTTTTCTACTTGATTACGTGAATTCTTTGTATTAAACTTCTTTTCTTTTAATATATAGGTCGGTTGTCCCAACATCCCACATAGTAATGATGTAACTAATATCAATTGTATAGAGAAATATGTTTTTGAAGATATAAAAATTGCACATTTTGTTTTCTTTTTCCAAAAGAAATACAGTTGATGAATTTTTGCATTATATATTTGAGATATTTATGTTTTATGGTATGAATTCTTGGTAACGCTTAGGCCTCGCCTAGACCCCAATTAATTGATCTAGGCGCTAGACCTTATTAAGCGCCTAGCTACCGCCTAACAATTTTTATAACATTGGTTTTAAGAATCATTTTTTATATGGCTTATATATATTTTTTTTTTGTTAAAAGAAATATCGAGTCGGTATATTATGAAAAATATATCGAGTCAGTAAATTATGTCTCTGTCTTTTCGTAAATTGTTTTGCAAATAGCTCTTTGGCTTCAACAAGGTCACAATGGATGTTGCTTCGCATTCAATCAACTCGTTATTTTTTAGTGCACTGACTAGAAGATATTTTCTGCAACTCATATTTTTGTCTTCTCTCTTTTCTATATTGGTATCACGTGCTATGTGATAAAATCCGTAAGTAATTTTATTTTACTTTTATCTTTACTATATCATATATCATGCATTAATATATATTTTTAAAACAAACAACGATGTGTAACAACAAATATAACAATTGTATAAGAAAATTTAGATCTTACATATACAAAATCAAGACAAGCAATTCAACGGTAATTTGTAAGTATTTACTAATGTCGCCGTATCATAATTTGGGTTTAACCTTGGAAGTATAAATATATAAGTTGTCGAAGACCCAAAAAATAGAAGATTTAATAAGCAATATATGAGAATTTTCTAAATCATCAGATCGCTGAAATATTTCGCATAATCTAGAATTTGGACGTACGCATGCCTTTATCAATAACTTTTCGGGATATTTATGATGACACTGAATTTAGTGGTGCGAGCAGCGCGGAATTGGAAGAACAAAAACCAAACGTTAGCCATAATAGATTTCAGAAAAATAAGAATGAACGATAATTTTAATTCATACTATATTGTTTCATTTTTGATTAAAGAAAATGAGATAATAGTAAGTTTTTTTTTAAAAGGAGATAATAGTTAATAATAGTATTTGTTTGTGTGAGACCAACCGAAAGCTGTTGAGAGAAAGAAAAAAAAAAAACCAACCGCAAGCTGAGTTGATTATTATATATTTTTAAGATAGTTTAATCCCTAATGGCTTAATAATTTTGATTTTAATGCTGAATGGGAAACTAGAAGAAAACGATTATGAAAGACTACAAATCTACAATACACACTTATGTCTTTACCAGTAGTACTCAAAGTACAATATTTTGAATTTGATCAATTATTACTTGACCAATGATGTTTTTTCCAAAAATTGATTATAAAATCGCATTGCTTAATTTCGTTGATTCTCCCAATTAGTGTGTTTTGACAATAAGTATTCTGTTTAGATAATTAATTGGTGAGATATGACGATGGCCGCACACACAAATTTGTAAACTATAGTTTGACCTTAGAGTTAAACCAAAGGCCAGAGTAACAAAGAGGCGTTGCATCTTTTAATGACTTATGACTCGAGAAAGCAAAACCACACATTTTCAAAAGACAACAATTATTCTCTCTTTATCAATTTGTTAACAATTTTCTGAGTGATGCACAAATAACTTCATATATGATGAGAGGAGGACTCGCGGCGGTGGCGGCTGGCAGAGGATCGGAAGCCGTTATCTTGATCTACATTTGGGCGGCTGTTGTGACTCTCTCTGTCATAGCCGCCGTGATTTTCTCTTGTAGCGACAGAGCTTCTAAATCTCAAACTAACGACGTCAATGGCTCCACGTGTGCGGCCGGGTGCGGTGGTGGTTGTGGTTAATTAAAAAGGCGGGGGACAGTTCCCTTTCTTTAACGACAACGTGCATTATATCGGATATTGATGCAGCGAGATATTTGGAATATTTCCTAATATCTTTATTATCTATTTAATTATTTATATTGATATTTATTGTTTATCTTTTAGGAATAAGCTAGAATATTCTTAGAAATATTAGGGTTTTGAGATTTCTTATAAATAGCCAATTATGGCCTCCTTTTGTATTTAGTTTATTGATATTGATTAATCGAAAGATTTTAAAGAGGTTTTGTTAAACCACTGTGAAGAGTATTCACAAACCCTAGTTTCCGGGTATTCTCAGAATCAACGGATCTAGTTCTATCCCTAGAAGTTTCCGCCTGCATCATTTGGTATCAGAGCCGTGCCTCTTTGGTTTCTCAATCAAAGACGTCATGATTATCGATTTCGTTTTTCGAGAAGATAATTCTGACAATCTGTCACGTGCAAAATCCGTTCGTGCAGAGTTCGTGCGAAAATCCGTTCGTGCAGATTTCGTACGAAAATCAGATTGCGAAAAATTCGAGCGGTTGCAGATCTGCAAAGATTTCAGAAAGTTACAGTTCTGTGCAGATTCGGTTCGTGCAAAATTCGTGCAAAAATCGAGTTGTGCAAATTTCGTGCAAAATCCAGTTTGGGTAAAACCATCAAAACCAATGTGGAAGAACCGGTTGAAGATTCGTGGGCGAATCTTTCTTGGCCGGCGGGAGCTGATGCAGCGCAGATACAAGATTCGAGGACGAATCTTTTCTTGGCCGGCGAGACATGATGCAGCGGGATATTTGGAATATTTCCAAATATCTTTATTATCTATTTAATTATTTATATTTATATTTATTGTTTATCTTTTAGGAATAATCTAGAATATTCTTAGGAATATTAGGATTTTGAGCTTTCTTATAAATAGCCAATTATGGCCTCCTTTTGTATTTAGTTTATTGATATTGATTAATCGAAAGATTTTAAAGAGGTTTTGTTAAACCACTGTGAAGAGTATTCACAAACCCTAGTTTCCGGGTATTCTCAGAATCAACGGATCTAGTTCTATCCCTAGAAGCTTCCGCCTGCATCAGATATGAACCAGAAGATTATACAACGAGCCAGTACCACAAACTTTTTTTTTTGTCAACAACATGCATTACATTGGATTAGAACCGGGTGGTAACACATATGAGGAGGCACTTTTTGTTTAGATTATAGGATTTGAATACAACTTTTATTGTCTTTTGCTTTAATTAGAAGTTAAAGTGTGTTTGATAATGTATCCTGCTTCTTGAAATTAATAATTGTTGATCTAGTTCACTCTCAAGTTATAAAAAAAAATAGAAATTGTGGAATATATTAATTTTGTTTATATAAAGGTTGAACAAAACAGAGAAAAACAGAGCAAGTAAGTGTTACTTGCCATCAGATTGTGACATCGATTACAACTTCATATCTGGAAGAAACTTATCCTTCATTATTTTTATAACTATATATGTATCTATATGTATATATATAAGTTTATAAGAAAACTCCCAAGAGAAAACAAACGAGTCCAAAGCGGCATGGTCTTGAAAAACGACAAAGCTAAAGCTTATATTGAGGTCGACTTTGATTAGGCGGCGCAGTGTTTTGTGCCTGTAATATACATATTGATGGCAGAAATCAGAATCCGTTGTATAAGATAAGGAAAATTTGAAGTAGGAATTGTATCAAACCTGATGAAATTGGGGCATATTTTGGTGAGGCATCATTGGGTATCCTGGCGCGTAATAGCCCGAAGGAGACATCATCGGTGCTTCTGCTCCATCATATGGTTGCATGTAACCAGCAGGTTCTGTGTATGCCATAGTAGACATCACCTAGACCACATAACACATAAAAATTTATATATTTGTATTGTAAAAGGATATGCCGTGTAGTGCGGGGTGAGTTGTAGACAAAAACAAAAATAGAGCTTACTTCTAATTGATGTTTCAAGCTTTTAATGTATTCGACGATGCTTTCTAGCTTTGTTGCAAGGTCCGACTGTGGTAAACACGCAAGGAAGACTCGATATTTGTATATATATATATATATATATATTTTTTTTTTGAAAATAAAAGTAGTTGATATATGTAAGTATCTAATGAAGTAATTAACCTTTGGGCAATTAGGCGTCATCTTTTGCAATATTTCTACTTTGTCTCTAATAATCTGTCGTCTTTTCTGCAAAGTATGAAAGAAAAAATTGAAAAATAAACATCTCTTAGCTTGAAAAGCACGAAACAGAAGAAGAATAAATCCTAACCCTCTCCATCAACACACGATAGTTTATGGTATGTTGTCGTTTAACCGTTCGGTTATTCTTGTTGCGATGATCCCCTTTGTCTTTATCCTCCTCCGGTTTATTGGTAACGTCCTTAGGCTCAGAAAAGACAGGCCTTGAAGTCGATTTAGCTCCGAATATCTCTTGCAAAGGGCTTAGTTCATTATGACCTTCTGAACAAAATGAAGAAAGCATCTCGGACAGTGAAGACAGTTCTTCATGTTGAGTAGTAGTACCCTCTTTGTGTTGGTTTATCTCCATGGTGATCAATTTAACTGAGGTGCTTTCTTGAGTTTGTGAGACAGTGAAGAGGAACTATATATAGGGAAGAAATAAGAAGCTGCTTTTAAAAGTTTGCACCAATTGAGCGGGAAGAAAACAGATGATTTTGCTTCGTCTTATGGTTTCCTCTAAGATATTAGATTATTCATTTGCTATAGTACAAATTATTTACTCTTATTCTATATTATATACACATGCAGAAGAAAACATTGTTCGTTGTTGTTTTCTTCCATTTGCCTTCTCGCTCTTTCTTGAAATTCTAAGCACCAAACTTTTTTTTGTAATTTTTAGTATTATTTTCCTTATGCTACCTATGGTTGCAATAAATTGTATGAAAGTGAAAAGTTTATTTAGTATATGGGGATATAAATTTCAGTTGTAAATTGGGAATCATGGACCGTTTATTAATGTAAATACTAGCTAATGAACTTGATGATCCAAAATATGCATAAAATTATTTAATCTAATAAAAACATAAAGTTATGAGACTAAGACATTTATAAGAAGGGTTTCTTTGCTAAGGTAGCCTACTCCAGGCGAAATGAGAAAAACAAATACTTCTTATACATTATACAAATGATGAAAAAAAAAGTTTAAATATAAGGGGATAATCTAGTTGGAAGAATATATATATATAAAAAAGTAAAAAATAACGTAATCCAATATACAAGGAGAGTCTTATCAGTTGATTTGATCCAAGATATGTGGAGATTTTTTTTTTTTGTCTTTTCCAATTAAAATTTTACAATAAAAATATAAAATTTTATCATTTAAACTATTAGGGGGAAAAGAACAAAACAATTAATCAGAAGAAAAAAAAAAAATAACAATAGGCGTCATTTGTTTTTCCTTAAGGCTAACAAAAGGATTTCTATATTAATTCAAATTACGTGGTCATTAAAGTGCTTTAATAATAATAAAAAAAAATCCTGTGATACACGTTCTAACCGCTAAATCAAACAAATTTATGTGTTTCAAGTGAAACGAAATATTTAAATTAAAATTATATAAGAACCACTTAATACAATATTTATGGAGACTCTTATGAGTTGATTTGATGCAAGATGTGTGAAGATTTATTTTCTTTGTCTATTTTCAATTAGAACTTTACGATGAGAATATAGAGTAAACAGGAAAAAGGCGTCATCCTTTTTTCTCAAGGCTAAAAAGAGTATTTCTATATTTCTTCAAAAAAAAAAAAAAAGAGGATTTCTGTGTTAATTCAAAATACGTGGTCATTTAACTACTTAATAAAAAAAAAGTGAAAGACGTTCTAACAGACAAATCAAACAAATTTATGTGTTTCAAGAGAAAAAAATATTAAAACTAAAATATTTAAAAATAAAGAAAAACAAAATAATATATAAAAAACCACGTAATCCAATATATATGGAGAGTCTTATCAGTTGATTTGATCCAAGATATGTGGAGATTTGTTTTTTTGTCTTTATTTCAATTAAATTGTCAGTGTGAAAAATTGTAAATAAAAAACAAATCATCTAAAATCTTTAGCAGTGAGTTTTGTGTTCAAGTGACTAATTATGCTAAGAACTTATGCCATATATTATAAACAAATTATTTACTGTTATTCTATATTATATACACCTGCATGCAGAAGAAAACATTGTTCGTTGTTGTTTTCTTCCATTTGCTTTCTCGCTCTTTCTTGAAATTCTAAGCACCAAACTTTTTTTTGGAATTTTTAGTATTCTTTTCCTTATGCTACCTTTGGTTGCAATAAATTGTATGAAAGTGAAAAGTTTATCTAGTATATGGGGATATAAATTTCAGTTGGAAATTGGGAATCATGGACCGTTTATTAATTTAAATACTAGCTAATGAACTTGATGATCCAAAATATGCATAAAAATTATTTAATCTAATAAAAAACATAAAATTATGAGACTAAGAAATTTAAAAGAAGGGTTTCTTTGCTAAGGTAGCCTACTCCAGGCGAAATGAAAAAAACAAATACTTCTTATATGACAGGAAAATAACTTTTGTTACAGATATATGAAAAATAACAAAACAATACATTATAAAAATGATGAAAAAATGTTTTAATCCTAAATATAAGGGGATAATCTAGTTGGAAGAATATATAAAACAAAAAAGTAAAAAATAACGTAATCCAATATACAAGAAGAGTTTATCAGTTGATTTGATCCAAGATATGTGGAGATTTGTTTTTTGTCTTTTCCAATTAAAATTTTACGATAAAAATATAAAATTTTATCATTTAAACTATTAGGGGGAAAAGAACAAAACAATTAATCAGAAAAAAAGAGAGAACAATAGGCGTCATTTGTTTTTCCTTAAGGCTAACAAAAGGATTTCTATATTAATTCAAATTACGTGGTCATTAAAGTGCTTTAATAAAAAAAAAAATTCCTGTGATACAGGTTCTAACCGCTAAATCAAACAAATTTATGTGTTTCAAGTGAAACGAAATATTTAAATTAAAATTATATAAGAACCACGTAATCCAATATTTATGGAGACTCTTATGAGTTGATTTGATGCAAGATATGTGAAGATTTATTTTCTTTGTCTATTTTCAATTAGAACTTTACGATGAGAATATAGAGAAAACAGGAAAAAGGCGTCATCCTTTTTTCTCAAGGCTAAAAAGAGTATTTCTATATTTCTTAAAAAAAAAAAAAAAAAAAGAGGATTTCTTTATTAATTCAAAATACGTGGTCATTTAACTACTTAATAAAAAAAAAGTGATAGACGTTCTAACAGACAAATCAAACAAATTTATGTGTTTCAAGAGAAAAAAAATATTAAAACTAAAATATTTAAAAATAAAGAAAAACAAAATAATATATAAAAAACCACGTAATCCCATATATATATGGAGAGTCTTATCAGTTGATTTGATCCAAGATATGTGGAGATTTGTTTTTTGTCTTTATTTCAATTAAATTGTCAGTGTGAAAAATTGTAAATAAAAAACAAATCATCTAAAATCTTTAGCAGTGAGTTTTGTGTTCAAGTGACTAATTATGCTAAGAACTTATGCCATATGTTATAAATGATTTACTCTTCTATTTATTCCATGTTTTTGTGTTCTATGTTGTAGACATGCAAAAGAAAACATGATTTATTGTTTTCTTCCATGTGCTTTCACACTCTTTCTTGCAATACTAACCACCAAGAATATGGTTGCAATAAATTGTGTTAAAGTGGAAAAAAATAGTATTTGTGTTAAATTTCATTTGTAAATTAGGAATCATGGACGGTTTATTAATGGACATAGTAGTTAGTGAACCTGATGATCCATATTATCCCTACAAATTATTTCATTTAATTTTTTATTTGACAAAATGATTTAAAAATTTAAAATACATAAAGATGAGACCAATACATATAGAATGGTTTATTTGCTAAGGTTGTCGAAACTTTTTTGCAAAACATGCGGTAGAATTTTAGTATATTCTAAAAAAGATAATTTGGTGTATACCAAAGAAAAAACTATAACTTATATTACTAATGAAAAGGCTTTAATTTTTTTTTTTTTTGGAATGTCTATTTTATTGATCTTGAATTCGTTACATACTAAAACGAGTAAATGTCGTATACAACTTGGAGGGTTATTATAGTTACAATAAGAAACAAATTGTGATTATAATTCAATGGCTTTAATTCAATGGTCATGATTTTGCCACATAGGTAAATTTTGGTTAGGTTATAAATTATAATTTTTTTCTTTGTGATACATCAAATTAACCCTTTTTAAAAATTCTAAGATTGACAAATTAAAGAAGTGGGAAATAAAGTTAAAAAACAGCATGATGAAACAAAGTATAATTTGCTCAATAACACCAAAAAAATTATAATAATGCAACTAGCCATATTTCAAAGGATAACATCTTTCCACAACCGTCTCTCTCCCTTGGCGACCCGTTCAGGCGATTGCCTTCTCTGGTTGATTTTTTCATATCTGATCGTTTCTCGGCCAACGGCTTTGGCCGGTGGTTCTCTTCCTCCTCTTAATTTCTTGTTTTTTTCTTATTTTCCATTTCTTCTACAATAATTAAGAGCGAATTCGATTAGATTGTATTTTCAATTCTAATTGAAATTTGCCTTTGTTCTTCACGCGATGATTTTGAAAAGTCAGATCTCGATGTCTCTAACCTTTTGTAGGGACTGGGTTTTATCATCACTTGCATATTGGGTGGTGTTGGGTTCGTGCAAGGCAAGATCCGCCTCATTTTGTGGATGTTGGGGTTGTAATCCTTCTCAAATTCGCGTCCGTTCGGTGTCTATTCAATTGAATCGTGGTATTTTCCTTTGTATAAGGTTTGTTTCTGGTAGGCTTTCTCACCGGCGTCATCTCCGGTTATCAACCGATGAATCTTCTCCTAACCAAAGATTTGAAGATCTCATTTGGGTATTTGATCCCGGAATCAAAGTACAAACCTTTTCGATTAAATGAATTGACTCCCGCGATAATCTCCTCCTCTTAAGGCCACAGTCTGATGATGGTGATCTGGCTGGCCCTCTGCTAGAAGTTACAGATCTTATGAAAGGGGAATCCATAATCGCTAACCGGCATTGTGATTGGCTTTTTAAAAGGCATGTTTCAGAACCATCTCAAACAAATCAAGGATCAGAAACATTTATAACAACATCAACAACACATCAACTTAAAAAGGTAATGCCTAAGGCATTTTGGAGTCTCCGCTATATGCTGTTAGCCAACGATATCAAGTATACGAAGGGGGGACTTCACAGATGTATTCTGTCTGCCCGTAAGGCTCGCGTTAAGAAAGCAGGGTTAACCCACTCCGTCGTCGAAGCAACAACTTCCCATATTTGCGTAAACTGGTTGTATACTTGCATTTTCTATTCTTTGTATGTATGGTTTTTGGCTTTAAGACGTATGTATCCAAGTTCTTAATAAAATGTAATTTAGATGTTAAAAAAAAAATAATGCAACTAGCCAATTTTGTCTTATGTGTCAAAATCTAAACCACTAAATTACATTTTGTTAAGTTCATTAAATTTTGTATTTTTTGGTTATTGATTAAATTGACCCAAACAAATTAATTCATTCGCGTTAAGTTTGTTAAATTAAAGGTATTGTGAGCCAAACCAAAAAAAAACACGTTAGTCAATATTACATTATTATTAAATGCTAAGTTATATAACACCCAAAACTAGTAGAAACTTCATCTTAGTTCTACATTTATCGTTTTTGTTTGCTTTTTTTTTTTTTTGACACATCGTTTTTGTTTGGTTGATTAGAAAAGCTCGTGCAACTTTGATCATTGTTTTGGGGGTTGGGCTTAATAATAACTGGGGGGAAAACAACTAAAACTAACATAGATATTTAGTGGTTGAGTTTGTGCCACATGAACCAAATTTTGTTACTTTCTTGATTATTAATTTTGGTTTAGTTATCTAGCAAATTAAACTTTTTTTCAATTTTGGATAATATAAGTTTTGCTTTATTGCTAACTTCTTTTCTGATGAACCTGCAAATATTTCAAGTTCCGGACATTTCTTCAATTTTGTCTTTTACACTCAGTAAAACGCCAAATCATGATCACTTCCGCCTTCTTTTATTTTAAATATTTTTCAGTTCGTAATCGAACGTACAATATGTTAGTGACGTATGATGTCTCTGTGTTATTCAAGAATCCTATACTATAGACGTCTTTAATTTACTCTTCAATAACTAAAACGACAATACATTTGCAAGTCTTGTCCAGATTATCTGAAATTTCACATGCATCTTTAAGTTTTATAAGTAGCTATCAAACAAAACAAATACTGTTGATATTGATGTCTATGTTAGGAGTGGATTTCACATTGCATGCAGCATCACTCACATTTTGCTATTCCATTGTATGTCAAAACATTGCGCGTGAACTACATAGTTATTTGAGCTTCGGTTTGAATGATTTATTCATGGTAGGCTTACAAAAAAATTTATACCAAGAGATATATTCACCCCTGAGATTAGTCGGACGGTTCATCGAAACTCGGATACCAGTGTTAAATCTTAAAAAAAAACATAATTAGTGAAATCTATTTACAGTTTGTGGTGAGATTTGTGAGATACGAATAAGTAGACTTGTAGAGGCCCCAAATTGGAACATGCAAGAAAAAATTGTCGATCTTGTTTGAAAATTCGTCGAATTTATTCATTCCTAGCTTCGCCATCGTTATCATATAAACATGTGCTACATAGATCTTGAATAGCTTCGCCATCGTTATCCAAAATGGTAAGACCCTTGACTAATTACTTCGATGTGAAGGAACGTTTCTTAAGTGATATCCCAAGCTTTTGCTAGTGTATGCTTGTGATTTTAAATGAATTTTGACAAAAACCATGCTTAAAATCAGATTTTTTTCTAAAAACCTCTGAATTTATTATTTATTACCAATTATAAAGATTTTTACAAGGCGATTCTATCACGGACAATTCAATCCGACCGTTAAATAGATCTACGACATATAATACTTTTTGCAGATCTGTTTTTTTGCTCAATGTTTATGATGGACACCTTCTAATTTCAATGCGTGAATTTTTGACGGACGGCACTGCTTGTATTTGCTAAAGTCGAGAGAAGAGGTTGATCTTTATTATTGATTCAATGCATATATATATATATATATATATATATATATATATATATATATATATATATATATATATATATAGTACAAGGGTTTAAGTTAAACCTAAGAGAAGAGAATAGGAAAATATGATAACTTCCATAACAAGAATGGAATATATACAATATCGAATATATCGTAATACTCCCCCTCAAGTTGGAGCGTGGAGGTCACAAACGCCTAACTTGCCAAGTAGATACATGAATTGTTGTCGTCCAAGAGCTTTAGTGAGAAGATCAGCAAGTTGTTCAGTTGTACTCACATGAGAAGTTACGATATTTCCGGCTGTGATTTCGTCTCGAATGAAATGACAATCTTTCTCAATATGTTTTGTACGTTCGTGAAAAACTGGATTCGCTGCAATATGCAGGGCGGATTTGCTGTCACATATAAGTTTCATCGGTGCAATGTGACTGATTCCTAGTGATTCAAGAAGCTCTTTGATCCATAAAAGTTCTTGAACAGCAAGTGTCATCGCTCTATATTCTGCCTCAGCGGAAGATAGAGAAACCCGCTCTTGCTTCTTTGTTTTCCATGAGACTGGTGAATCGCCGAGAAGAACAATGTAGCTGCTAAGGGATCGCCGTGTACGCGGATAAGAGGCATAATCAGAATCCACTACAAGAAAACAGCGAGAAACTGACGGAAATATCCGTCCGTTCTAGATTGTCGGAAATGATAATTCTGTCGAAAATCCGTCACAAATTCCGACAGATTTCCGATAGACATATTTCCGACAGAGTTCCGACAGCTCGCCGGAATCCGGTGAGCTGTCGGAACCCTGTCGGAAATAAGTCTCCGGCAACATGTCGGAACGCAGTCGGAAATACACCTGTCGGAAATCTGTCGGAATATTGTTCCGACAGATTTCCGACAGGTGTATTTCCGACTGCGTTCCGACAGGTTTATTTCCGACTGAGTTCCGACAGTGTATTTCCGACAGATTTCCGACTGATTCGTAGAAATTAGTAAAAATAAAAATAAATTTAATTATTATTAATTTAATATAAATTTGTAATTTAAAAATTTAAATTATATAAATTGAAATAAAAATATTTAATTTAAAATAAAAAGTTAAATTGTATTACAAAACGATTGAACCAATTTAAATCTAAGCGGTGGGCGGCGGCGGCGGCGGCCGCGGAAGCAAACCCAAGGAAACTAACTGCGCCATGATCTGTTGCATCGCCTCCCGGTCCTTCTTCGCCTGTTCCCGGTCCGCCGCAGCTTCATCTTGTATCTTCAGGACCGTCGTCTTCAAACTTTCAATTTCGGCCTCCTTTTCCTTCATCTGGGCTCTCAGCTCGGATGACTCGCTGTTGTAACAAGAAGACCCCGATGATGCTGCATCGTCGGGAATACCATAAATCCGCCCTTTGCTCTGCGGAGCAACCTGGGGAAGAAATTTCAACTAATGAAAAAGACTTGATAAGTATTTTAAATTTTACATACCTTTAAGACGAATTGGTTGATGATCTCGTCCGGGGCTTCGGTGAGGGGAGGGGTTCCTTCCGTTTGTGGCTGAGACAGAATATAGTCTTCTTCCATTATTTGGACGGCATGCTGAATCTCCCGAGCTACCGGATCCTGGACGACACCATCCTTGTTGGTGTGTGCTGCTACCAGAAGTTCAACGTAGTTGGGGTCCCGACCCAACTCCTTAGCCTGCAGTTGTTAGATATTTATTTCATATAAATGTATAAAACTAAAAAAAATTTAATAAAAATCAAAGAATGCCATAAAAAACATACCATATCTCTAGCCTTTGTCTTCTTGCTGGTAGCTCCGAGGTTGTGGGTGGCTTTACCCTTGCCCTTGCGGTCGCTGTTCCGGTTGCTAGAGTGATATGAAGAAATCGCCTTGGTCTCCTGTAGTTGCCAATAGGCGATGAACCCGTTCCACAATTCCGGCTTCTCAACCATCTCCTTTGGCACCTCACCGTGTAGCCACTTATCCTTCCACTCGAACACCTTGTGCGAGTAGTGCCTTCCTGCGTATGAGTCGAAGTCCCTCCTGACCGTTGCGGTCAAGTGTGGGTCCCACTTAAATTCTTGCTGAAAAAAGAAAAATTAAATTAAAAAAATAATACTTTAAATGAAAGTAAAAATTGTGAAAACAGATGACTTACCGCAAATGTGCGAAACCACAATTCTTGATCCTCCGGTGGCATTTTGCCGTACGTTGGATACGGAAAGCGGAGCAAAGAACATTCCATCTTGTTGAGGGACTTCGAAATCCCGCTTCGAGAATCATCAAACCTAAGAAACAAAAAATTAACAATATAATTACATTAGTGACAATTAAATTAAATTAGTAAAAAAAAGAAAAAATGTAACAAAACTTACCATGTGTCTCTACCGATCTGGTCTGGATGGAGCGTAGGTATCCGCCCTCGTCCAGGAAGACCCACGAAGTCCTCGACGCTAATCTGGGACGGTAGTGTGGCGGCAGGTGGTATCTCCGGCGTCTGTACAGGTGTAGACGACGGTGATGGTGCAGACGTCGTAGCCGCATCAGGTCTACTCTGACGACGACGACGACGTTCGCCGCTGGCCCCGCCGCTAGATGCTCGGAAACCACTATAATCCCTATATTTATATATAGATTTTAGGGATATAGATTTTAGGGATATAGATTTTAAATTTTAAAATTTTTAAAGTTTTAATTTTTTAATTTTTTTAAAAATGTAAGAGATCTATGTGTTTTTTTTAAAAAATTTAATAAAGAATTGTAACCATTTTTAAATTATAGAATTTTGTAGATAAATCATATTATAAATTTTTATAAATCCTTTAAAATGCTATTTTTAAATTATAGAATTGTTATTTTAAAATTATAAAATTGCTATTTTTAAATTATAGAATTGCTATTTTAAATTATATAATTGCTAATTTTAAATTATAGAATTGCTATTTTAAATTATAGAATTGCTATTTAAAAATTTTTAAATTATAGAATTGAGATTTTTAAATTCTTAAAAATCAAATTTTTTATAAATTTGATTAAATCAGTTTATAAAATTGTATAAATCCTTTAAAATGCTAACAATTTTTTATAAATCCTTAAAATGCAAACTATTATTTATAAATCCTTAAAAATGTTAATCCTAATTCATAAATTTTTCAACATTACCAAATTTTTTTTATAAATCCTTAAATTTTTTATAAATGCTAAGTGTTTATTATAAATCCTAAATTTTTCAACATTACCAAATTCACAAATCAATTCACAAAATCAATTCACAAACCAATTCACAAATCAATTCTCTAATCCTAATTCACAAATCAATTCACAAACCAAAAGGAATTAGGAATTAGAGGTTTTCTTACAAATGTGAAGGAATATCATCCATGACTGGAAGAGAAGAACGAACGCCGGAGAAGAACGGCCGGAGAAGAACGCCGGAGAAGAAGAACGCCGTAGAAGAACAAACGCCGGAAATCCGGTGGGAGAGAGAAGAACAAACGGCGATCCGGTGGGAGAAAGAACAAACGCCGGAGACCCGGAAACGTCGGGAGAGAGGATCGGCGGCGGAGGAAAAAGGCGGCGGCGGCGATTTTGGTGGTTTTCTCCGTCGATTTGTGTTCTGAAGAACGAAAGGGATCTGTTTTATTCCCAGAATTTCCGACAGCCTTAAAACTGTCGGAATTCTGTCGGAATCCAAATAATTTAAATGACCGCGTGTAATTGGACCGTCCCATTTCACGGTAATTATTTTCATTTCGCGGGTAAAATTTGGTATTTCTGTCAGAAATTTGTCGGAAATTTCCGACAGAAATCCGACAGTTTTGTGGTTCTGAGCTTTTTAACGATCCGTTTTCGTAGGTACAAGGTCATAATATGATTGGATCCTGATTTGCAAGATAAAATACTTGGTAATGGTCATTGTTACTTTCAAATTCTAAACAGTTAGTATCCTCGTGTATTTCCCGTAAACATCTATTGTTTAGTATATGTAACATCATGTTCTGTATAACATCGATTAATTGATTTTCTCTCTTATATTTTACTTTTGTTGTTAGAATTGTATGCCGGGAATGTGTCTTATTGAAATTTTAAAATTTGACCTTAAAACCCCAAATCTGTCGGAAATCAGTCGGAAATATATATATATTTCCGACTGAATTCCGACAGAAATAATAATTTTATGAAAAAAAAATTATTATTATTATGTCTGTCGGAAATCAGTCGGAAATATATATATATATTTCCGACTGAATTCCGACAGAAATAATAATTTTATGAAAAAAAAATTATTATTATTATGTCTGTCGGAAATCAGTCGGAAATATATATATATTTCCGACTGAATTCCGACAGATTTGGGGTTTTAAGCTTCTTAACGATCCGTTCTCGTTCATACCATTTGATAGCATGATAGGATCATGATTCCGAAGATAAAATACTTGATAATGATCATTGTTACTTTGAAATTCTAAACAGTTGGTTTTTTAGTATTTCCCGTAAACATCTATCGTTTTATATAAGTTACTATATGAAACCCTTTTGGTTGAAACATGACAAAATCGCAATTCATGTTCTGTATAACATCGACAAGGTTACTTACTCTCTTATATTTTACTTTTGTTGTTAGAATTGTATGCCGAGAATGTGTCTTTTCGAAATTCTGAAATTTGACCTTAAAACCCCAAATCTGTCGGAAATCTGTAGGAAATATATATATATTTCCTACAGATTTCCGACAGATTTGTGGAAACACGTGTCGTAATTTAAGGTTTGCCTGATATAAAGCATCTGTCGGAAATCTGTAGGAAATATATATATTTCCTACAGATTTCCGACAGAAGCTGCAAAATATCAAAAAAAAACAGAAGAGACAGTGTCGATCGACAACCCCATACCGTCGATCGACATGGGTTTTGGCAAGATATACTCAAATGAAGTTTTGATCGGAAGACTATATGTATCCATTTCTGTCGGAAATCTGTAGGAAATATATATATATTTCCTACAGATTTCTGACAGAAAAACAGATTTTTTTAAAAAAAAATTAGAAAACAATGCATATGAAACCTTTTTATAATACAAACATATAATGTAACTACTCTGAGTTCGATTATGATCCTTCCGAAGGAATTGTGTCTTCGTCTTCATCAAATTCTCCAACTTCTTCTTCTGATTCTCCAACTTCTTCTTCTGATTCTCCAACTTCTTCTTCTGATTCTGAGTGTACTATATTATCACCAAATTCTGTGAAATCAACAAAAAGGTCCACTGCGGAAGAAATTGGAACTGGATCCATCGGAGTAATACTAGTTGGTTGCATAGCATCGTGCTCAGCAACTCCATATAGTCGCCCTCTTGGATTAATTGGAGTCACTGTAATCCAATGATCTCTTCGATGTGGTACCCTAGGGTAAGAAATATAGCATACCTGAAACAAACATATTTAGTTTAGGCAATTGCAAAATCATTATTTATCAATAACGCACGTATTATAAAATTTTAAAATCAAACCTGGTCTGCCTGTGATGCTAGGATGAATGGGTCATACTTTTGCAGTCTCTTAGAAGAATTTACTGAAGTGACGCCAAATTGGCTCACCTGAACACCTTGTGGATGATTTGGATCATACCACTCACACAAGAAAACAATGCACCTCATGCCCAACAATCCTGGATAGCGTACTTGCAATATTTCTTTGAGAATCCCGTAGTAGACTACATCACCACATGTAGCTGAAATACCGTAATTTGCAGTTGCCCTCGACCTTTCTTCATGAATCCTAAATGCAAATCCCCTAGTGCAATATTTCTCGTATGAAGTTGCTTCGAAGCTTGGGCCAGAAACTATCTCTTGTAACCATGTTGGAAACCTTTCTCCATTCTTCATTCCTTCAGAAACCTGATATAATAATTTACACAAATTAAGTATTAATTAATGCACTAATTTTAAGATATATAAGCGTTTTTTAAAAACTTACGTAATATTGCAGCCAATTTGCAAACTCGGTGTCCTTAGTTTCTCCAAGTTTGTCTTCTGTCATATTCGGATAATAGTGACGTATTGATGCAATGTAAATCCTGAAAGCAAACAACAATATATAACATATGAAACCTATATATTACTTAGGTATATAAAAAAAGAAGTATTTAAATAAGTTCTGTTTTTACCTTTCGTACTCCGCCATCTCCTCACAATTCGTTAGGATATACATATGTAAGTGACTCCACTCATCTTGTGATATGAAGCGTTTCTTCCTTCTCTCAGTCACTCGGCCAACTTGCGAAAACAACTGAGGGACCAGCGCGTGATACATGACTCTCTCACCTCTATCATCATGACGAGCAGGACGTCTACTCTTCGTACGAACTTCCCGTGGAAGGTAAGATTGCGCAAACTGTGATGCTTCTTCATTGATACTCTGTGCGACAATAGAACCTTCAACTCTCGCCAAATTTTTGACCTTCTTCTTTAGATGGAACATGTACCGCTCAAAAGGATACATCCAACGAAATTGAACGGGACCACCTAGTTCGGCTTCGCGGGGGAGGTGTAGGGGAAGATGTTCCATAACATCAAAAAAAGACGGCGGAAAGATCTTTTCAAGATTGCAAAGGATCACTGGTATATTGGCATCTAATTTGCAGATCCCCTCAACTGTAAGTGTCCTCGTGCATAAATCCCTAAAGAAAGCACCAACAGCTGCAATAGCTTCGTGGACTGTTTGAGGAAGGAGATGGGTAAAAGAAAATGGAAGAAGCCTCTGCATCACTACATGACAATCATGACTCTTCATTCCCATAAACTTTAGGTTTTGCGAGTCTACGCAGTTACCCAGATTAGCTGCATATCCATCAGTGAATTTAACTTCGTCTTTAATCCACCGGAAAAACGCTCTGACCTTTTCTTTTTGCAATCGGTACGGAGGAAAAGGATATGTGCCATCGGGAAGACGTTCAAGATAATCACGGTTGCAAATCATTGAAACATCCATCCTAGACTTCACATTGTCTTTTGTCTTTCCCGGGACGTTTAACACCGTATTCATGATGTTGTCAAAGAAATTCTTTTCAACATGCATCACATCGAGGTTGTGCCTTAATAAATGATCCTTCCAATACGGCAAATCCCAAAATATACTCTTCTTGTGCCAGTTATGAGCTTCCCCTACACCACAAAGAGGTTCATGCCCATTACCCCCACAATCAGGAGTCCTATCAGCACCAAAATCTCTCAACTGCTCCAATATAGTACGACCGTCTATCTCATCAATTGGAGCATCAACCACTTGGTTATTTTTCTTAAATAATCTTTTAGACCGACGATAGGGGTGGCCGTCCGGTAGAAACCTTCTATGGCAATCAAACCAACATGGCTTTCTTCCATTCCTCAATTGGAAAGCGTCAGTGTCGTCATGGCAAAACGGGCACGATAATCTTCCATGAGTAGTCCATCCAGATAGCATACCGTATGCTGGGAAATCGCTAATAGTCCATATAAGGACCGCACGCATATGGAAATTCTCCCGCCGTGAAACATCAAACGCTTCGACACCGTGACTCCATAGCATTTGTAACTCATAAATCAATGGCTGGAGGAATACATCAAGTGATCTCTTCGGATGCTCAGGGCCGGGAATTAGAAGGGAGAGGAATAAAAACTCTCGACGCATGCACACACCAGGGGGCAAATTGTACGGTGTTAGGATTACGGGCCACAAAGAATACTGCCTTCCATGCTTCCCAAATGGGTTGAAACCATCCGTACTTAACCCGAGGTACACATTTCTTGGCTCGTATGCAAAATCCGGATTCAACATTTGAAAATGTTTCCACGCTTTTGCATCTGAAGGATGTGTAATCTCTCCATCTTGACGATGGTCTGCATGCCATCTCATTTCTTCTGCCGTTCGCGCAGATTGATATAACCTCTTTAACCTTGCTGTCAATGGTAAGTACCACATACGTTTATATGGAATTGGAACTCTGCCACCAGTATCCTGATACCGTGGTTTACAACAAAATCTACATCTTCTCCGGTCTTCGTCTTCTCTCCAATATAGCATACAATTGTCGATGCATACGTCTATCACCTGATACGGCATACCAAGACCAGCTACGAGTTTCTGTACCTCGTAGTATGATGCAGGTGCCTGATTATCTTCAGGCAAAATATCCCTCACAAAATCTGCTATCGCATCAACACACTCTTCCGCCAAATTGAAGTCCGTCTTAAGGGTCATCAGTCTACTAGCAGTTGATAAAGGTGAATGTCCGTCTCTACACCCATGATATAATGGCTGCTTCCCTGCGTCTAACATTTTCAAAAATCTTCTAGCTTCTTCATTTGGTTCTTCTACTCTATCCTCCCCTATTACGATCGATGGCAAATTCTCTCTAAACGCATCATGAACCATCTCAGCGGTACCTACACCAAAATCTACTTCCGTTCTATGTTCGCCTAAGCTATCCGTTCTATGTTCGCCTAAGCTATCCGCAACATATGGTGCACTGCTACTACTACCACCATCATAATTAGTTTCTCCATGATAAAACCAAATTTTGTATCCCGGCATAAAACCATCCCTATACAAGTGATGCCAAACTTGTTCTACCTTAAAATTACGCGAATTGCAACAATTTAAACATGGACATTTTATTACCTTTCGATTCTCGACAACCTCCATGAACTCGCATATACCTCGTGCATAATTTTGATTTAATGCTTTCGACTCCGGATCATACATCTCTTCATCCATCCACGATCTATAATATCTAGAAGATGACATCTCACTCTCTTAACGATTTTTTCTAACAAATGTTTGATTGGAAGTTGTTGTTGTTGTGAGTGAATGAAGATGTGTGGAATCATATATATAAAAACGCTGACCGTAGGAAATCTGTCGGAAAGACAACGGATATAATAACGGCTATAATAACGGCTATTTTTCCGACAGATTTCCTACAGACACTCAAATGTCTGTAGGAAATCTGTCGGAAATTGTTAACGGCAATTTATTTCCGACAGATTTCCGACAAACCGCCGGCATCTCCTCCGGCGTCGACGTCGGCTAGTTACACCGTCCGACATTCCGAGCGATTTCCGGCGGTTTTATTGTCTGTCGGAAATAATTCCGACAGATTTCCGACAGAAGTGAAAAATTTTAGTTCCGTTGGTAAGCAGTCGGTTATCTGTCGAAAATTTCCGACAGAATTAAAGTCTGTCGGAAATGCTGTCGGATTTGCGGCTGTTTTCTTGTAGTGATCGTTGTATGCTGTCAAACAAAGATCAGACGTAGAAGAAAGCAATATGCCTTGGCCGGGACAGCCTTTCAAATATCGAACAACACGAATTGCAGCATCCCAATGTGCTTGACGAGGTGTTTGCATGAACTGAGCAAGGATGTTAACACAATAACTCAGTTTCGGACGAGTAAGAGCAAGATAAACAAGTCGACCAATAAGACGTCTATACTTTGACGGATTTAAATAGAATGGTCCTGTTGCGGATGCAAGACGATGATTTTGCTCCATCGGTGTATCGAATGGACGTGAGCCAGAGAGTCCACATTCAGAAATAATGTCGAGACAATATTTGCGTTGGGAAAGATATATACCATCTGGTCCACGAGCAACTTCTATCCACACCTTCCTTTTGATGATTTCCCATGACGACTAAACGCGCTTTATGACGCTCAATAGAACTATCGGCTTTGTATTTAATACGGTAGACCCATTTGGATGCAAGAGCTTTCTTACCAGGAGGAAGATGTTGATACGGCCATGTTCCAAGTTCATCAAGTGCATTATACTCTGTGCCCATAGCATCTCGCCACACTTTAATTTTCATAGCGTCTCAAAAGTGAATGGGTTCATCTCCAAGAGTTATAGCAGCAAAAAATGTTGTATGTGTATCGGAGAAACCATCAATAGAGGCAAAATTAGCGAGAGGATAAAGACACGTACCAGATGATACCGATGTGGAGTGAGTTGAGTCGAGAACAGGGTTTATATCACATTGAGCAGAATATGTCACATACGGCTTAAGACGAGTAGATGGTACCTTGGAGAGCATACCCCGACCGAGTAGTTCTTCTTGTGGAACTATGGATTCAGATCCACTAGACGGTTCATCGGGAGAGATTAAATATGGTGGTGGAGATGATGGAGGGTTGATAGTAGGAACTAACGTTGGTGTTTGAGTAGTTTGTTCCTCAAGAGAAAATGCAGTACTCCCCCTTTCTTCTAGAATTGTAACCGGTGGAGTATTGGTATCATCAACAAATTCTTCAAACCGTGAAGGAGAAGGAGCCGGTTGTATAATTGGCGTAGGAACAGAGGGATTGCTTGTTGCAAACGGAAACGATGTCTCATGAAAAATTATATCTCTAGAGACAAAGAAACTGTTTGTTTCAAGATAAAAAACAGGCCAACCCTTTTGACCATGAGGATAACCTATAAAAATACACCGTCTGCTACGAGTTTCAAACTTATCAGTTTTCGTAGATGAGAGTATGATGGAGCAGATTTATGGAGGATTTCATAAGGAGATTTTCCTTGTAGAAGTGGAGTTGGTGTACGGTTTATTAGATACGCAGCTGTAAGTATGCTTTCTCCCCAAAGCTTGATTGGTAGATTGCCTTGAAACAGAAGAGATCTTGCCATATTTAGAATATGTCGATGCTTACGTTCAACTCGACCATTTTGTTGTGGAGTTCCAACACAAGAGGTCTGGTGGGAAATTCTATTTTTAGCGAAATAGGTGTTGATACACATGAATTCCGTGCCATTATCACTTCGAACTGTTTTAACTTGTTTTCCGAATTGTCTTTCGGCCATTGCACAAAAATGTTTGAGAACCATTGCGACTTCACTTTTTGCTAATAATAGATGAGTCCACACTGCTCTAGAATGATCATCAACTATTGTGAGGAAATAATGAGCTCCGGATGATGATTTTGCACGATATGGACCCCATACATCACAATGTATTAGAGAAAAACAATCGCTAGCTTTATTAGAACTATCCGAAAATGAATCACGAGAATGTTTTGCCTGGATACAGACATCACAAAAGTCTTTAAACTCACAACTACTAGTATCAAAATCCTTTAATGTAGATAAAACTAAAGATAATGCTTTCTTTCCCGGGTGTCTCATACGTTGATGCCACAAGGCTGTGTAGTCTTTTTCTATAATCTTGTATGCTCGAGCTGGAACTATCCCGCGAAAGTGATAAACCCCGTTCTCTTCCTCACCTGCTCCAATCGGCATCTTCGAAGAACGGTCCTGTATTACGCATAATTTATCAGTAAAGATAGCAAAACAAGACAACTCTTTTAGTAGACGTGCCAATGATATCAAGGTGCATGATAAATTAGGTACATAAAGAACATGATGAAGAATCCTATCACCACCAAGGTGAAGTGACCCTTCTTTAGTAGGGTAAGAGTGTTTGCCGTTTGGCAAAACAATGATGCTCCGAGGGATCTCGTATAACTCCGTTAGTAAGTCAACGTCACCCGTCATATGGTGTGAAGCCCCTGAATTGAGAAGAAAATCAACAATTTTGTTCTTACCAGACAACTTTTCTGTCGATGGAGTAGGTGCCTTGAGAAGATTTGCAATTGCTGTCCACGTTTCTTTACTAATTCCAGGAACATCTTGATATTCATGTGCGTTATTGCTCATCGCA
Source organism: Draba incana (assembly GCA_963576765.1). Classification (NCBI taxonomy): domain Eukaryota; kingdom Viridiplantae; phylum Streptophyta; class Magnoliopsida; order Brassicales; family Brassicaceae; genus Draba; species Draba incana. The sequence continues at coordinate 25,880,045 of OY755209.1, forward strand.
GCATTGTTTGCTCGAGGTGGAGGTAGAGGTGCACTTCTTCCTCTGCCACGACCTCTGCTGCTTCCACGACCGCGGCCTCTTCCTGTCGACGTATCGGACCACCCTTCTGGATATCCGTGAAGAACGAAACATGTGTCAACAGTGTGATTTGTGCGACCACAATGTGTACATAGTAAGTTATTTCTTGATCGTGTTGTTGAAGCAATTGCGTTTACTCCGTTTTGAACTACACATCCAATAGCGTCAATACGTTCTTCTTTGTTGCGTGATATTGTGAGATGTCTTTCTTCTGCAATGAGCTCAGAGTAGATTTGATCCAAATTGAGATCTTTATCACGAGTGAGTCGGCCCAACAGATTAGTCCGAGTTGTGCTGAAACGAGACGCGTCAAGACCCATTAGAAATTGGTGAATCCGTTCATGATCGCGTCTCTTGTGATGTTTGAGGAGGATTTCACACGTCGGATTCTCACAACAACAACCGATTGCTGGTTCATAATCGTCCAAATCGTCCCACATCACCTTAAGTTTACCAAAATAGGTGGCTACGTCTTGACCGTTTTGCTGACATGCCACAAGGTCAGCTTTTAGCTGGTGTACTCGTGGTGCGTTGCCTGCCGAGAACCGAGCTCTGAGATTTTCCCACATCACAAGAGCGCTATCCACTACTAAAATTGAATGATGAATTTTGGGGTCTATACTTGCGTATAGCCATCCGATCAACATGGAATTTACCGTAGCCCACTTTTCATAGTCTTGTGATGTTGATGCTGGTTTTTGTAGAGTTCCATCAATGAACCCTAACTTTTGTTTGGCACGCAGATTATTCCGTGCTAGCTTTGCCCATCTTTCATAGTTATCCCCATTCAACATGATCGGTGTGAGGACATGATGGGGATGATCAGATGGATGTAAGTAATATGGCGAGCTTGTGATAGCTTCATTACCGGAGTTATGAGATTTTGTTACACTTGAGGGAGTTTCTGGTGGAATTGTCATAATTTCTTAGGAGTTTATATGATCGGCGGAGGTCGCTTAGATCAAGAGAATTTTAAGAGGGAAAAACAAAGTGGAGAGCGAAGAGAGGAGAATAAAAATTCTTTGCAAATTCTAAGAATAGAGATGTTTAGATCGATTAGCTCGTGGCCCTGATACCATGCTAAAGTCGAGAGAAGAGGTTGATCTTTATTATTGATTCAATGCATATATATAGTACAAGGGTTTAGGTTAAACCTAAGAGAAGAGAATAGGAAAATATGATAACTTCCATAACAAGAATGGAATATATACAATATCGAATATATCGTAATAGTATTATGCTGTAAATTTCTTTTAACCTTGCTTCCATTAATCTAGTTATGTTAATAAATCGTATTTTTTAGAAATGGAACTCCGGATCTTTTGGTATAAAAATATTAATTAACCGGATCAAAGGTGTTTCCACAAGATTAAGATGAGTTAAAAGCATAAAAGAAGAGAAAAAACGACTGATCAGACAAATACCTTTCCGCCTTAGATTATTTTTTCATTGACTTTGTGAATAATTAATACACACTATGAATTCTTTTATAATAAGCCTCAAAACTCACAATTAAAATTAGGAAGCATGAATATTTTTCCTTTTTACCATATAATTGAATCATTCTTTCACTCGAATATGACTCTTTTTCGTACGCGTTGATTTTAGGTCTCATTAACATATCTATATGTAATATTTTTAATTTGGGATATTTGTATCTTCTTCTATTTCAGTTTAAAAGGAACAAGATACCTGGTTAGTTATTCTTGAATAACCCCTTCAAGAGAAAAAAAACGTGAACAAACAAAAATGTTTGGCTAGCATGTACATACATGAGCAATTTGAAATACCTTTGTAACATATAAAAATATTCTTATATGCCAGGATATCCATTATGCCATACAAGGCCGGCCCTGAGTTCTTATGGGTCACAAGCAAAAATACGAAAATAGGCCGATTTGACCACTAAACTAAAGAGATTTTTAGGATTTTAGGGCCAATTTGTTATAATAAATTTGAGGGTCGATATGAGGGCCACATGCATAAGTTTTGCCCGCTTGCCCTCAGGGCCGGCCCTGATGCCATATTCCAACCACATAATATATAAATCCATATTTGTTACTTTTGAATATCGATGAAAAAACATATTGATAAGTACGGATATCCGGATCTATTTCCAAAGCCATAACTAACTAAAATAATTGAAATAAAATAATAAAACATTTAAGGAGTACTTATTAATTACCATTTGGGTTAGGGATTTAGTGATTTAAGGATTTAGGGAATTAGGGAATTAGGGATTTAGGGATTTTAGGATTTAGGGATTTAGGGATTTATGGATTTTAGGATTTATGGATTTAGGGATTTAGGGATTTAGGGATTTTGGGATTTTGGAATTTAGGGATTTAGAGATTTAGAGATTATGAGAATTTTAGGGATTTAGGAATTTAGGGATTTAGGGATTTTAGGATTTATGGATTATGAGAATTTTAGGAATTTAGAAATTTAGTGATTTAGTCATTTTTCGGGTTTAGGAAATTATTTTCGATTTTAAAAACTATTAGTTGTTTTAAGGATTAAATATTTTTCGAAATAAAGAATTTTTAAAATTTTGTAATTTTTAGAAATTTTTTTTATAGATTTTTTGGTATTAAAAAAAAACGCATTCCGTCGGAAATTTCTGACGAATACGGTATCCGTATACGATTTATCTGGTATACGGTTACGTATTTCCGACGGATTTATGACGGATTTCCGATGGATTCCGTAACCGTATACCGGATGCCGTATACCGTAAACCGTATACCGGATATCCCGTATACGGATACGGTATCCGTCGGAAATTTCCGACGGATTTCCGACGGAATGTAAAATTCGAAAATCCGTCGGAAATCGTATTGTTTTCTTGTTATACGGTCATAATTATCTTTTGTGTGTGGGAATTATATATGATGTCGCACACCTGACATACAATAAATGCTTTGGTTCAAAACAACCAACATGTCTCTCTTTCTCTATTTACGATGAACAATATATAAAAGTTTCACAAATGAAAACATTATATAAAGTTACAACAGGAGTACAATTCGACAAACGAACAAAAGAGCAAGCACAGTCTCAAAGAAAACGTGGGAGATCGAACAAACTAAACTACAAACCACTGTCTCAAACAAACAACTTGAGAGAGAACCGGTTTTTATTGATACAAAAACACCACTAGCTCTTTTATTACATAGATTGTGACGACTTCGGCTGATTGTTGAGTCCCTGCAAATCGTTCATTTTCAAAATAAGAAATGAATAGTAATTACAAAAAGATGAAACATAAAGAGGTATAAACCAAATTAAACCTTAGTGGTAATGGGAACGATTTGCTCGTCATGGCCGCTAGATTGTCCTTGGGTGAAGCCATTGAACGGCATGATGAAGTTGGGAGGGATAAACCATGGTGCTGGGAAATCCAACTCCATTTCCAGTGGCAACATGGGACCAACACTCTCACTCTGCATGCATCGTTACATTTTGTGGTTTCATCATATGAAAGTCATAGATACATTACACAAATATTTATTTTATCTGTTTTTGGTATGAGACCAAACCAAAATTTCATTGCGTTAAAAAAATGTTTCCTTCAAATCAAATTTTACTTTGTTATATAAAAAGGTGAAGATTGAGATTACTTACTTCGACATAAAGCTCCATCTCTCGTATGTGATCAATGATGGCATCAAGGGTCGTCGAGGATAGGTCTTTCTGCAGACATATACTAATTATGAGAGACAGATATTATACAAGAGAATCTCATAAAAAAGTATATATGTATTTTATACAAGTTAATATCTTTTAAACATTATCAAACTAACTTTATCTGAACAAAAAAAAAACATTAATAAACGACTACTACTGATTTGTGCTAGTGAAATCATTGTAACATTAATTAGCAAAAAAAAAAAAAAAATCATTGTATCACCACCCATGTTCAAGCATGATGCATATTATTGACAGAAAAAAACTCTAAAAATTAAAACATAAACCTGAACTATCAAACACTGTTAACCCCACATGTAAGTTTTTAACACAAATTCCTAAACCCAAAAACTGTGTAGGTCTTTAGTTTTAAAAAAACTATCCTCTCTTTTAGTTTAGATTTTTTTTCTCTTTCAGTTATCTATAAAACATTTTAACTAATAAACTTAAGCACAAGTATTATATTAAATAATAAATTGTATGAAGGAAGAAAAAATGGTGTGAACCTTTGTGCAACGAGTTGTCATCTGCTGCAGCTTCTGAATTTTTTTCCTTATATTGTTGCGTCTCCTCTGTGTTTTCAAAAATATCAAAAGATTGAAAAAACTTGTTTCTTTCTTGGAACACACGCATCACACACAAAAAAGCAAACGAATATCCTCACCTTGTCTGATAAATTATGATTTTTACGACGTGGTCTCTTACCAAGACTCTTTCCTTCTAATTCCAAATACTCTTCTTTTTCCTTACACTAAACAATACAAAGTTATTAAGACATAACTCATATAAACAAGACATATTAAGTTCTTATCTTGTATCCAACAAAAGTAACTACTTACCTTCTCTATCTCTTTTCCTTTAGATTTCTCATTAATGTTTTTACCTCCAACTCCGGCTTCACCTTTCTCCGGTCCAGCCTCTTTATCTCCATATCTAGGAGGGTTACAAGGCTGAGGCGGAACATCGATGGCCATCGGAGTAGACATGACCAATATCGGGCTACTTATCTCAGGATATCGATCATCTATAAGGCCTGATGATGAACCAGATAGGGTTTGGATCATTGAGGACCAAAAATAAAGGCTTTCTTGATCTTTGTCCGTACTACTCATGATCGAGTGATGTAGAGATTGTGTTTGTATTGTAAATGTATATATAGGTGGAGATCTTTGAGGAGGTGGTTTAAAATGGAACAAAAGCGGGAAAAACGATTGCTTAACTCAAATTTCTGTCGGAACTTGATTGATCATATACCATTTGATTTGTTACTCTCTACGTTCTATTTTTGCCGCTTAAGGATTATTTAACTATCCATCTTCTTGTTTTTTTGTTTTATTCTTATCCATCTATTTTTGTAATTTTTCACTCCTTTCGTTACTAAAGCAAACTAGGAACTCGATCAATGAAACCGAATCCAAACCTTTTTTTTTGTTCAAACCAATTTCATTGCTTAGATAATGAGTCCTTGCATAGGGGGGAAAGAGAAAGCGAACGCAGAGCTGATTTAGCCAAGCTATCACCGTTTACATTAGCCACACGGGAAATAAAACTAAATGATAAAGATAGAGAAAAGGAGCTCATTAATTAGCCACCCGATCCAAACTAATTTTTCAAAATATTTGTAGGGAATATATATTGTAAAAATGCACATCTTATATATGTCTCAAACCATTCAAATTTGCATAGTTTTGGAGAATATGCATTTAATAAGGTAAATTTCACCAATTTGTTTGTCAAAACAACAAATAGTATATAAAATTGTAATTAAACTGATTAATTCGTTATCCCATACATTTTTTAAAAATAATATATTTTTCGCATAATTCTAACAATATGATGTTATTGTATTTGATGACATGTTATTTTTAATAACACCATGCTACTAGTTAAATCACCAATGAAAAAAACCCATCTAGTTACTTTTTTGTCATTTTAGCAATGTTTTGACTATGCAACACGAAACCTTCGTTTTAAATTGTTGTAATTTTTTCCAGATCGCCTATAGGTTTTTCAGAACTAGAATATGAAACTCAATAAAGGGTCAATTTGTAAACTAACCAAAAAAATTAATAATTAAGAAAATAACAAAAACTAGTGGCCAAATATAAATTATTGGATTTAAATTAAATGGGTAAAGATTTTATCATAGTTTTTTTTGTCTTATTCTTGCCTATTTCCTTATACGAAATTTGAAACTCTTTAATTAGAATCCAATCTGAAATTTTTTTCACCAAAAATGTTTTTTTTTGTCAGCAACTTGCAGTTTAATAAAAAATTTAACTTAAATTAATTTGAACATTGTCTGATAAAATATCTAGAGATATTTTTGGATAGAAAAGCAAAATAATATAATAAAAAAATTATATAATCCAATATCTATGGAGAGTCTTCTCAGTTAATTTGATACAAGATATGTGGATATTTGTTTTTTTGTCTTTATTTTAAAGGGGGAATTGCAAAATATGACCCACAATTTGATTTCATTAGCAAAAATAGACCTTATATCTTAGGTTTGGCAAAACTAACCCACAAGGGGTGTGAAAAGACAATTTCACCCCTAATAAAAAAACAAAAAACCGGTCAGCCAAATGACCATAGTACTCTTCAGAAGTCTACTGATCAGTAGTAGAGTCTTCTAGTAGTTTTCCGATAGAAGTCTATCCAGTAGACTACAACTGAAGTCTATTATGTATTTTAGTAGACTTCTTTAGACGTCTACTGTATAATTAATCCAAAAATTTAAATTAACTAATTAAAAAAAAATAGTTTGATTGAAATATTATATTTATGAACAAACTATAAATAAATGTGTTACTTACAAAATAAAATATAGAGTAATTTGAACTTGGTGAGACATTATAGATTGTAATGGAATATATAGTAATATGAAATGTATAGTAAACATGTACATGAAATACATGAAAACTTCTATATGACCATATGTTTAGATATTGATGAGGTGACATGTTTGTAGTTATAGTTGTTTGATATTTAATAGTTTCATGAGTTTATGGTTGTAATTGTATAGGTTTAGTGGGTTTAGGTTTGATATTATAATATGGAAACATGTTTTTACATTTAGGGTTAGACTTAGGGTTTGCAAAAATGTTTTATTGAACAAGTGTAATTTGCAAAAAGTGTTATACTGTGAATACATGGATGTTTGAACGTTTGAAACATGGTTTTGTTTAGGCTTTTGAGTAGAACCAATTGGAAATAATAAAACTAGGTTTTCATGAGTAGACTTGTATTGAAGTCTATTCCTTCTGGTCGACTTCACTAGTAGACTTCATCGGCGTTTCAGAGTTTAGGGTTGAGTAGACTACTAGCGAAGTCTACTAAAACCGATAATTTTAACCTATCGAAAATTATTTACTCCGTATATAAAGAAAATCAATGTTAAAACCCTAGTTTTGTAAAAAAAATCTAACTCTCTCTCTCTCTCTCTAAAACGGTGACGAGAAACACCGCCTCCGGCGCCTCTCCTCCAGCCGACAATAATCTCCGCCTCCCCGTCTCTCCTCTCCTCTACTCTCTTAGGCATTTTCGTAATGGTAAGCCCTTTTCCTCATATTTATCTCTTTAAACTTGTCTAAACCTCATCTTTATTCTTCATTATGTGTTTTCCTTGCAGATCTGAGCCATTATCTTCCTCATCTTGGTGAATACCGTTGTTTACTGGTACGATTTCAGATCTTCCTCATCTTCATTTTCAAAAAAAATCTTTGTTGTTGTTTATTAACATTTGTTTTTGTTTTTCTTGGTATTGTTCATTCGGTCTAAAGATTATTTTGGGACTTATAGCTGTAGATCTGAATCACACTTGCATCAGAAGTAAGTTGTTTATGGTCTTAATTGTATAGATTATGTGTTTAATGGTATAGATTCTCTTCTAGATCTGTGGGAAGTAGTTTATAAAATTTTAATTTTTGTTTCGTAGTAGACTGGTAAAGAAGTCTACGCAGAGTAAACAGCCAAAGAAGTCTACGCAGAGTAGACGGCCAAAGAAGTCTGCCTAGAGTTTAATAATTGATATATTGTGTTGTTTGTACGCAGTGATGGGTCAGTGCAGCTACTCACAACCGTCTTCTAGTTCGATAAGGAGTGTGAGCTCAACTGCTTGACGTAGAGAATGTCGACAGTTTGGATTTCCGAGATGTTGTAGGTGCGGTTCGGAGGCAATTCTCAGAACATCTACTACGACAGAGAATCCGGGTCGAAGATTCTATGGATGTCCTAATCATGCGGTAACATGTTTTGTGGTGTTGTTTGTTTGCTATTATTGGTGTTATTGGTGTTGAAAACGTATTTATGTTTGTATAGGATGGTCTCTTCCATATATTCAAGTGGTAGGATGAGGCTATAATGGAAGAGTTAGAAGAGATGAGGCAGGTGCGTTACTCAACTAGTAATGAGTGGCCTGACATACACGAGTGTGTCTCTAAAGCAGAGATCGAGATGATTCGACGTAATATTCAGAAAATCGAATGTGAGATAGCTGAAATAAAGGATATTATGACTCTTGAGAAGCGTTGTAGAGGCGTCGATGTTAAGAACTTTTTGCTAGTGTGTCTTATCCTCGTATGTGTGTTCGTTTGTGTATGGTTGTCGAGATCGGTGACCATTTAATTATGTATCTTTTGAAATGGTATAATTATATGTTGTGATCATTGAAATATTCATTGTAAGCCATGTGCACAATTATTACACTGTATGTGAAGATCACCATTTGGTAGTCTAATTATTAATTATGAAGTGTACTAAAAATATAATCTATAAATTAATGATGTAATGTAATGAAGTCTTCTATTTAAGTCTACTAAAATCATTCTGAAATCTACTCATAAAATCTACCGTGATATAAATAAAGTAATTAAGAAGTCTTCTATTTAAGTCTACTAAAATCATTTCGGAAATCTACCCATAGACTTGTAATGAAGTCTACTAAAATTAACCTACCTATAAAACCCAAAATTATTGTTCATTGTAAAAATAACCCTAGCCTCCATTGTAACCGACGCATCTCGTCGTCTTCTCATCTCCTCGCCGACGAGTCTCCTCTAATCTTCGCCAAATCTCCTCATCTTCTCTAGTCTTCGCCGAATCTCCTCATCGCCAAATCTCCTTTCATCCTCTAATCTCCTCTTCTTCTCCGCCGCATCTCCTCCTTTTCTCCGCCGCTCCGCATCTTCTATCCTCCTCTAATCTCCGCCGCATCTCCTCCTCTAATCGCCGCCGCATCTTCTATCCTCCTCTAATCGCCGCCGCATCTCCTCTCTCTCCTCTCGGACGTATCTCCTCTTCTTCTCTCTTTTGGTAAGCAAATCTCTTTTACTCTTTTCTTTTGGTCATGCTTTGATAACTTCTTGTATTTCTGAATTGACAAAACTGTTTTATTTGGCTCGATAATGTTGGGTTAGCATCTCTGATGCAAAATTTTAAATCTGAAATTGTATTTTTGACTTTAGTGTACCCATTTTCTTCATCTCTGTTTGGATCTTTCTATCACAGAGATCTGCCGTGTAGTCTACAACTTCAGACTTCTGGCGTAGACTATTCGAGTAGACTTCTACGACAGACTATTCTAGTAGACTTCTACGACAGACTTTAGGTAAAGTCTTCTTCTATATTCTTCTGTATACTTTTTTACCATGACTTAAATGTTATTCACTTGGATGAATTTAACTTTTTTTTATTATATGAAATGCAGATTGGTTTTAGTCTTTTTATCATGGATCCACCACAGTTTCCGTCTAGATTGTTTACAAAGGGTGAGGAACCTTCTGCGGGTCATAGTATAAACTACTATGCTGGTCATAAAGACACTAAAGACATGTTTGCTTCTCTAAATGAAGCACTAAGCGAGGATGAAAAGACAGAGCTTAAGATGTCGAGGTTGGGTGTGTTTCTACAGTTTAACGAACTGAAATATGGTTGGGCATCAAGGCTGGTTCACTACTTCCTCTCTTTTCAACTAGAGTGCAAAAAACCATTTGAGATATGGAGTATTGTTGGGGTAACACCGGTGAGGTTTTCTTTCCTTGAATTTGAGCATATAACTGGTCTCAATTACGATTATGTTAAACAGCTAGAAGAATCTATGACTGAGGTCACCGAGTAGATGAGAGAGTTCTGGGAGCTTCTCGGAGTGAATATTGAAAGTGGTCCAACTATTCCCCAGTTAACTGCAGCGTTTCAGGAATGTCAAGATTGGACACGGTTGGATCGCTTGAGGTTGGGTTACCTAGCCATCTTGGCAAGTTACATCCTAGGACAGAAGCCAACGACACCCATTAATGGTAAGTTGGCCAAGCTTATCATGGATTTAGGTGCATTTGAGAATTATCCGTGGGGAAGGGTTGCATTTTAGACCTTGGTAACATCTACAAAGGCTCAAGATGTGAGGAACCATTCCTATATAATCTGCGGGTTTGCTTATGCTCTCCAAACTTGGGTATACTATACCCTACCGGATTATGGCACAGCGAATGCTAGGCCCTTACCAAATAACCCAACTCCACTGATTCTTGCGTTCTTAGGATCCAGAGGCATGAGAGATGTGAAAGAAAATATGCTTAAAAAGGTATTTATCACCTTCTGCATTTGTTTATTTGCTTGTTCTCTCATTGTAAACTGTTTAACTCTGAATGTTTCATATTATGTAGCAACACATACGTAGCTTTGTTAGGAAGGATACTCTAGATGATATGTTCCCAAAGTGGGACGATGATGTAGAGGACAATGCGATTGATAACATTGTCAAAACTGCGTTCCAACGCGGGTGGAAGTGGTCCTCACAAAATTGGCAAGCGAAGGGTGGTAAGAAAGTGCCTGAAAAGAAAAGTAAGTACTATCAAAACTAGTACATGATATTTCAGTTATATGTTTATGTTTAAAATAATATTTACTTCTCAACAGTTACCATTAAGTCGGATGGTGCAAGTCGTAAGAGGTCTCGAATGGAAGAGGATTTGCCGTCACTCATACATGCACTGCAATCACACTTTGATCGCTGCTTTGAAGACTTGGCGAACAAGGTGGAGATTGGCTTTAATGTCCTCAGTGATAAGGTTGCATTGATTGAGCCACACATGATCGATGGCAAACATGGACCATCACCAAAGGGAACACCACCTCCTCACGTGGACAACATCCAGGTTGAAGACCAAGGCAAAGAACAAGGCACACCAAAGGGCACACCACCTCTTCATGTGGACAAAGAAGCAGATGCAGAGATTGCTGCAACACCCTTCCCTGATGTTGGGGTTAGTACCCAAGCTTCTCCTACTAAACAAAATCTTAAACGCCCTAAAAGAGTTTTGAGAAATAGATAATTTGATTCGTGTTGCTCTTTGTTTTGATTTCTGGTTCGAAAAAAAAAATTGATTCGTGTTGCTCTCTTTTGATTTCTGCTTTGAACCTTTGTTGGGCTTTACTATGTTGTTTAAACTTTGGTTTTGATTAAATTATGGCTGAACTTAATTCATTCATTGTCCTCTCTGGTTTAATTATGTTATGATTAACATCAATTGCAGAGTAATTTTGGAAGTGAGAGTGTTAATGGGGATGAGCCTAGTGTGATGAAAATATCCAAATTAAAACCAACCAAAGACCCTTTATCGACTCAAAGAGCTAGACAACAAGTACATCAAGCGGCGGCCCAAGATTTCGTACGATCTAAGAGGTTAAGGAAGCTTGCTTCTACACAGGTTTCTCCATACGCTGGAGATATAACAACTATGTCCACCATTCAAACGGTCACGGGTATGACCCATTTGGTCCTGTTGATGGCCAAAAGGTGAAGGTGCTAGATGATTGGCTTACACTTCAACCGTAAGTAATTGTAATTGTACTTGAATTTCTTCCTTTCTTATCTTAGTTCTGCTTAAAGTAAAAGTTTGATTGATTTTGTTTTATGTAACAGAGGGTACCCACAGATAACGCCTCAAAGTACTATAGAGTGGTTTTGGATTCTTCGAAAACCACAGGAGTGGCTAAAATGCACGGTATGGCTTGGTAAAATTATACAGTAGACTTCATACTTCCTAAGTAGACTTCATATTTTGTTATTAGACTTCATCTGTAAACTTCTTTAGTTGACTTCAGCAGTAGACTTCTTGAGTAGTCAAATTTCATAGGTAGACTTCTCGAATTCGTTTCAGGATCATTTTTATTGCAGCACCTGGATGCAATTATAAAGATGTTGAGGTTGCGGTTCATGAAACATCTGAAGTGGTTTAGGAGTGACAGACTTTGCATTTTTGATAGTCTTTTCTGCACATTTTGGAAAGCCAAATACCAACAATTTGTGGATTCTGATCTAAATCCAGATGGGTCAGGGAGACAACTACCTGGTGATGCGTATGATTACTACACATGACATGCACCCATATACTGCAAAATGCAGAAGATATGGGGGGTTGAAGTAGATGATATCTATTGTCCCTTATTTGTGAAAAAGGATCATTGGGTGGCTCTGTGGATATCAATTCCAAAGAGACACATCACTATTTAGGACAGTATTGTATCACACACAAGTCCAAAGGAAATGGCAGAGATAGTGAAGCCTATAGCCGTGATGTTGCCTTACCTACTACGATCAGCATGTGAAGTAGTTGATAGACCCAAGTGGCCATATACTGCATTCACGTTTGAGCGGATTAAAGCATCGGTATTACCCCAAAACAAGGCATCGAGGGATTGTGGAGTATATTGTTTGAAGTACATAGAATGCCATGCTCTTGGGATTCCATTTACTTCTGCTTTGTGTGATTCCAACATGTTTGCTATTAGGGAGAAGTTTGCAGCTGAGATTTTCGACGAGACTAACGCGCAAGGACCGGAAGAACCCGATTATAACAATTGGGACCTTTACGAGGAAGGGCAGAGGGCCGACTAGTTATATGAGTGTGTTTTCTCCGCTTAACTTTTAGGATTATTGCATAATCAGGTTGATGTAAGAAAAACTAATCCTTCATTTTTTGGCTAATTCAGCGGGATTAGGATTCAGATTCTATATTTTAGGATTCTTGCATAATTATGTTGATGTAAGAAAAACTAATCCTTTATTTTTTGGCTAAACCTACGGGTTTAGGATAATGATGTTAATTGATTAAAGCTAGATTTTTACTGGTTTTTGGTCTGTTACATATTGGTATACTTGGGTAGGTGACTACCAGTTGACTTCTATTTGGTCAGAACAGGTCAGACATAAACAATACTTTTAAACAAATTACAAATTACATCACCACGAGAGTTTGAAACATATTACAATACTACAAGAGTTTGAAACAAATTACAAATTACAACACCTCATGCATAGATACCAAGTTCATAGAAGACAAGAGTTGTACACAAGATATTATAGTCAAAGATGGAGATTAACTTACACAGTTCGGTGCCGTATGACCTTCTTGTTTGCATTTTGAACAATTGTAGTGGTTGTGAATCTTTCGGGGTTTTGTTCCTTTAAACCTATAAATTTCTAGCCAAGTTTGCCATCTCGACTTCTTCTTCCTACCAGGAGGAGCCTCAATTTTTGGAGGTAAACATGGTACCGATTCAATAGTTGGTAAGGATTTAGCTTGGGGATAAATGTTTTGCGCATATGCCGCGTGCAAATACTCCTTCCTATAAGCCGGGCATACAGCCGTATAAACATGTTGAGCATTCGATATCAAAGCCGTAACAGCATGTGTACAAGGTATCTTCTCCACGTTGAAGACACCACATGAACACTTTAGCCCTTGCAAATCAACAATACAATCACGCTTTCCTCCCTTGACTATGTACTGCCAACTGTTAATGCGTTCCATTATCAGATTACCCGCGTAATGATCACGAATCACCAATAAATATTCAACTCCCCGACTATGCGAAGTTGTGAGACTTAAAGCGTCTTCTCTCCGTTTACTAAACCATCTGCCTAGTTTCTCTTGGATAAATTCTAAAAGGAATGATATGGGAAATCCTCGAGCTACCTTAAGTGCGGAATTGATGGATTCCGCAATGTTACTCGTCTTTATATTGTATCTCTCTCCCACACAGTGAACCCGTGACCAAAGCTTCGGATCTGCATCTTCCAAGTACGTTGCAAGCTCAGGTTTTGCACTACGGATTGCGTCCATGTACCGATCATAATCCTCTTCTGTATATGCATACGCAGCACCTTTCACCAAGTACAGTAGATGTTTCCCCTTATATTTCTTCACAATGTTACCCTAAAGATGGTAATAACATATACCATGTGTAGCCAACGGAAAAACTGTCTCGCATGCCCTCTCAATGCTTGTGTGTCGGTCGGAGACAATCAGCAAAGGATATTCATCTGTGATACAAGTTTTTAATTTCGTAAAAAACCATTCCCATGACTCATTATTCTCATGGTCCACAATTCCAAAGGCCAACGAAAAAAATTTAAAATTACCGTCTTGTGCGGCTGCCACTAGCATCACTCCTTCGTACTTCCCACTTAAATGAGCTCCATCCACAACAATAACCCGTCTAAGATACTTAAACCCAGCAATCGAGGCTCCAAACGCTATGAATAAATATTTAAATCTGTTTGGAGCATCGAGTTCAAGACCGGTCACCTTTCCCGGATTTGCCTCCTTGATTAAGTGCAAATAAGATGGAAGATTCTTATATCCATCTTCGGCTGTTCCTCTAACCAATTCTTGCGCGTATTTTAATGCTCTATACGAAGTCGTATAATCAAGACTCATACCAAACATCTTTCTCATTGAATCTATGATATGTTGCGGCGTAATTCCATTGATGATTCCAACACGATCTATGAATAATTGCCCAATGTATTTTGGAGTTGAATGCTTACGTTTTGCTATTCGGTTAGTCGTTGAGCATGTATAAATTTTCACTTTGTCACCTAAAACCTATCCGGTTCATTCTTTACAGCCGCTCTAACCTTCCACGCGACATTTTGCCACAACTAGACTTCTCGTAGATTTGTAGACCGTGAACGCAAATCGTAACATAACCGCTATCAAACGCAATTCCGACATCAACTTCTCCTTTGTAGGAAAGCTCTGTTTCAAAAATATATTGTCCATCCATATAATTTGTGACCTTCCTCCTTCACTGACTAAAACTGGATTCCCATGTGAGAAATCAAATGATATATCATCAAAATCCTCATCTCTCACTCTTCCGTACTCACTGTAATCATCATCGAGACCATCATCAACTTGATTACCATCATCTGCGTTTACACCATCATCCATATTACAATCTACATCACCGCCATCCGCATCTTCATCCTTAACCGATTCCACATCTTCGTCCGGATCATCATTACCGTCTTCGTCACTGTCACCGTCTCCAACTCCGCCACCAATGTCATTATCGCCTTTATCTATCTCCAACCGACTCGCCACACAAAGGCGTAAAACATGAGTTTTACCTAACTCAATCAAATAACGAACTTGCCGATCATTTGTTACATGCATGGGAGGTGTATCTGGAGGCATCACTTGTAAAATTGAATCCGGTAATGAACAAGTCAACTCCACCGTCTCGGTCTCCTTGTGTAGCATGTAATCATCTCGTACCAGTTCGACAAGTTCACCATGTGTACACTCATTACTCAAATATAGCATTCTTCCTCCTCTCTCTTTATCAACAACAAACTCAAATGAACTGTCATTCTCTACCCACTCGCCAAACACAACAGGTAATTGAGCCATCTGTTACAAGACATATCAACACTCATTAGCGTAATGTCAAAACAGACTTCATTTGTAATCTACTAAAATGAGCTAAGTACTAGCCAAACAAGAAAATTAACTTTTCACATAAACATTGCAGCAAATCATGACCAACTTATATGGTAGGACACCAAGTACACAACACATATTTGAGACCCTAAAAACCTAAAAAATTCATTGCACATAAGTCAAAAATGCACTTTTAAGAAAATTTGTAAAATAGATTTCTACATAAATTTACTTGGTAGACTTCATTTGTACTCTACTAAAATGACCTAAGTACTAGCCAAACAAGAAAATTAAGTTTTCACATAAATATTGCACCAAATCATGATCAACTTATACAGTACGACACCAAGTACAAAACACACATTTGAGACCCAAAAAACCTGAAAAATTCATTGCACATAGGTCAAAAATGCACTTTTAAGAAAATTTGAAAAATAGACTTCTACCTAAGTTTACTTGGTAGACTTAATTTGTACTCTACTAAAATGACCTAAGTACTAGCCAAACAAGAAAATTAAGTTTTCACATAAATATTGCACTAAATCATGACCAACTTATACGGTAGGACACCAAGTACAAAACACACATTTGAGACCCAAAAAACCTAAAAAATTCATTGCACATAGGTCAAAAATGCACTTTTAAGAAAATTTGAAAATAGACTTCTACAGAAGTTTACTGCGTAGACTACTCACGAAGTCTACCAAAGGGGTTATTTTTGCAATTACGGTATCCAGGAAAGTAGACTTCAGCTGACGTCTACAAGGTTAGTAGACATCAGATGAATTCTACTCTCCCGATTTGGGTTATTCTAGCAATTGACCAAAATGTTGAGTTTTTTAAGAGTAGACTGCAGCTGACGTCTACTAAAGAGAAAGGTTAGTTTTGCAATTGATCATTCTTTTGACTTTTAGAGTAGACTTCTTTTGTAGTCTATTAATGATCAGTAGACTGCCAATGCCGTCGACCCATGATAATAGACTTCAAACGAAATCTACTCAAAAAGTGGAAGGTTATATTTGCAATTGACCAAAGTTTGACTTTTATAGTAGACTTCATATGCAGTCTACTTCGGCAACAGACGTCGAATGAAGTCTACTCTGTACGGAGAGAATAGTTTTAGAGTTGACCAAATTCTCGAAAGTAGACTTCTCGTGACGTCTACTCACATTTTATGGCGGTCAACTATTCGAGAAAATGGTCAACTACAAAACTAACATATCCGTACAGAGTAGACTTCATATGAAGTCTGCAGTCAACGTCAAACTTTTGTTAATTGCAAAATTATCCTATATTGTTTGACCTAGTAGACCTCACATGAAGTCTATTGGGTGTAGACTTCATGTGAAGTCTGCTAAATCAGTCAAAGTTTGGTCAATTGCAAAGTTAACCTCACTTTTAAACAGACTTGGTGTGAAGTCTACGCGGAATTTTTTTGTTTACAAAGGGTTTGCGTAGACTTCACATGAAGTCTGTTCCGATATTTTTTCTCTAACGGTCAATTGCAAAACTAACTTTTTATTGACTAGTAGACGTCAGATGAAGTATATTATCGCGATACAGCTTTGAAATTCGCGAAATCACCTTCCACCGCCATTTGAGCTCGTTTTTGGCTTCGTCAACCACCGAAAACTTCTTATTTCGCCGGTTAAGAAGAAGCCCAGCCGTTTTCAATGGAAGAACCGCAAGAAAAACTTGAGATTAGAAGAGATGAAAATTAATTTGAAAATTAGAGAGAGTTTTGGATGAAATTGAAGAGGAAATGGAGAGTGATGGTAAAATGAGCTCAAATCTGCAACATTTACAACAATCAACACGGTTTGGCGAGCATTTAGAGCTCAAATTTTGGTTGTTCATGGTGGTTGTAGAATTGATGATGATGGCAATTTCGTAAATAAGATGAGGATTTTACGTTAGTATTGTCACTTCCACATATTCTGAATTTTTTTTAAAAAAAAAAATTGAAACTAATGGCATTTCCATGAATAATCTAAAATGGTAGGGATATAGTGGTTAAAAAGTGGGTAAAAATGAGGAGGGGAAAATTGTGGGTTATGTTTGTGTTTGACTTCAAATTGTAGGTCAATTTTGCAAGAACCCCTATTTTAAATGTATTTTTACAGTGAAAACATATAACTATCATTTAAATAAAATTCTTACATATTCCTTATTAACTAATAAAAATTACAGGCTAATATTTGCAATTTTCATGAAAATTAAGTTCTTCCGAACACAATTGTTTCTTGATTAAGTATACATATATGCTATATACTTCTTTTACAAACACTATTGTTTCTTCATTAAGTCTTGTAATTCACTTCGTTAATTTATCTTCGCATTTCACAATAATAAACAAAAAGAAGAACAAATATTCTTATGAAATTTGTTGACAAAAAAACCAAACAAAACTTAAGAGATACGCTTCTCGGGGGGCCGGAAGCTATACGGTTTGGCTCTTTTCGATATTAAAAATATTCAGAAAATTTTAAAATTTGCTGAGAGTGTTATACTAAATAAAATATATACTTCTAAGATATAGGTAGGGATTGTGTTTCATAATCAAGCTAGTAAATATGAGTATCAAACTACATAATTTTCCTGTATGTAAGAATTGATTTAATAATTCTTTCCTTTTTCGTTTTACATTTCAAATTATAGTCCCACTATGTGAGTTTCATATTACCATCATACCATGTTACCATTTTTCTTTTTTAAAAAAAATAAAAGAGAATCCCATGTTACCAATGTACGATGAAAATTTTCTTCATATATTTTATTTTCTAGTCCTGATTATTTAGATTTATGTTTTTTTCATTGGTTTTAGAAGGAGATGTTAGTGGAAGCATCTTTAACCTAATGGACCAACAAGATTTAGTTAATGTTTCTACGCTCGGAGGTCTAGGGTTCAATTCTTAAACAATACGAATTATTAATAAATTTGCAAATTAATAGAGACAAGTTTAAAGAAAATCTCCACCGATGTGCAAATAGAGCCGTTCACCATAATTCCATACAGTAAAAGTAGAAAGTGTCCATCATGAACATTGAGCATAGAAAATATCGTCTATCGTGGATCTAATAGGGAGTCGGAGTGAATCGTCTTTGTAACAGTTCTCATAACTTGCAATAAAACAATAAATGAATGCAGAGGTTTTTTTAAAAAAAAAGAGATGTTATTGATTTAGTTTAAAGCTGCTCAAAAATTCATACTTAATTTAAAAGTTAAAACGTTGACCCAAAAATAATAATAGTTAAAACTACTTCAATAATAAATTCAAAAACGATACATATTAATTGAAGGCTACTGCAAGAGGGTAGATGTGTTTTTAAGTGGAACACTTATTTCAACCAAAGTTAAACGAAATCAAAATATTGCTGGATTTGGTGAATGTAATAAAAGTAATCACACAAGTAGATGTGCTTTCAAGTGAAACTTTTTTTCTTACAATAAATTATTTAAAACAAAATATGCAAATATATTTTATCAATAAGAAAACGAACAAAAAAAAAAAACAAAACATTACGTGATCCAATATATATGGAGAGTCTTGTCAGTTGATTTGATCCAAGATATGTGGAGATTTGTTTTTTTATCTTCATTTCAGTTAAATTTTCAATGTGAAAATATTTAAGTGAAAACAAATCATTTACAAAATCTTTAGCACAGAATTTTGCGTTGAAATGCCTAATTATGCCAAGAACTTATAATAAAATATCAAACATGCTGACATTTCAGTGTTCAATGGAAAACAATATTTACATCATCCATTGTTTTTCAAATCATGGCTTGCTTTCTTTAATTGAAACATTATCGTTTGTTGATTTTTGTTTTTGTTTTTTCAATTCGATAATTTAGTTTTGGGTCTCGTGTTAGTAAAGAGTAAGAAAAAATATCTCCAAACGATTGTTGAGCCCCTGGAATAAAAGATGAATATTTGTTATTGGTAAAAACTTATGGCCAAAAATGTTATCATGTTTAATACTTATGACATATGAGCCCCTGCTATTTTTGAATTGAGACAAATCACGAATAGCAGCTGAGTTTCGCCTGATGAAACCATAAAACTGAAATGTTTCAAGTTCCAATATTTTTTAATATTATTTATCTCTTATGATCATCCAAACACTTAAAGACGACAAATAGTGACGCATTGTACTCCATATGTGTTTTTGTTTATGGATTATAGGATCTACTATTTTTGTTTCTATTAAAAGACAAAGATTAAGTTATATGAAGGTGTCAGTGTTCGACATCTAAGGTTATTTAAGGTTAACCATGAAACATTAGGTCTTTTTTATGCAAAATCTTGTTAGTTTTAAGTTTTTTCTTAAACTTTACCCTTCTAATCTATAATATATTTTGGACTCTAGGTAACGTACATGATAAAAGCTTATAACCTTACGAGCCTCATGACTCACCGCTCCATCAGCCATTAGAATTTTACATATATTTTAAATTAGAATTATAATGTACATAAATCATAAGGTAGATCTTCAAAAATTTATATGTAAATCGTAATGTACATCTTCAAAAATATATAGGGGATTTTGCCTTTTTTATAAAAGGACTTTTAAGTTTTAACTGTAAAAAAGAACATATAAATAAAGCTTTTACAATGAAAGCTGACTTTATGTCCACTAATTGTTGGTAATTGTTTGTTTTTCATAAAAAAAAAAAGAAGTACGGTAGTTCCTTAAGCATTTGATTTTAAAAGTAGTAGATATGGTTTAAATACCTATAAAAAAAATATATGACTTAATTCAATATACATGGAGAATCTTATCAGTTGATTTGATCCAAGATATTTGGAAATTTTTTTCCTTTGTCTTTATTTCTCTTTTGTTTTTGCGAACATTTTTAAATAAAACAAAATTATTTAAACTCTTTAATAAAGAATTTCTTATAATATATGAAACACAATGGTTAAAAAATAGTGCTCAGAAATAAAATAGAGAGAGCGAATCAAACTCATTATTGTTTAAATTGGAAGATAAAGAGGAAAAAGATGAAGCAAAATGAAAAGGAGGGAAGACTCGAGAATTTGGTTTAACTCGGTTACCTTAGCCATGGTAATGGTGGTGGTAAAATTTGGTTTAACTCGGTTACCTTAGCCATGGTAATGGTGGTGGTAAAATTTTGTATGTATAGTACAGCAAAAGATGGAGAGAGGTTAATGAAAGTGGGGTAATGGGAGAGAGGATAAGTCAGTTCGTGAGGTTAGTGGGGATTAGTCAGTTCTGTTTCGTTTTGTTTAATTATTTTTAATTATAATTAAAAGAGGATAATTAGAAAATGAATTAATTGAGAATAAATATGGGAAGGACACGTATATAATTTGATGATGTGTAAACTTGAGAGTAAATTTTGTCTTTTATATATGATAGGGGATATTTAATATTTTTAATATAAATGGGCTTCCAATAGGCCCATTAAGTAGCTTAAACTGGGCTAATAAGGCTCATTTTGAGAAGAATTAAACGGTGTCGTCTTGACGTTGGAACTGAACAAATTTAGAGCGTATGTGAGATGGGATACGAACAGGCCGGTACTTGTTGTCTAGCCACACAGCTACTCCTTGTGCTTCCAAAATACCCTGTTTTATTTATTTTATACAAATATTTACAAAATCAGTAAACAAGTAGAACCAAATTAACCAATACAAAGGATTTGAAGAGGATCAAAGATTTTAACCTCTTGATTTGGAAGTTTAAAGATGAAATGATCAAAGTAAATACGCGCAGCAGATGTTCCCGATATCCTGGCTTTCACCACAAACTTATCTCCACTCTGCTCAAAGAAGTGAAAAAATGAATACACATTGACATGATATTTAATGTGAGCAATGTTGTACGAGAAATGGAGAGAGAGAGGACAGTACGCGTAAAGGTGCGAGGAACTTCATTGTTAACTCAGAAAGTGCTAAGGCTTCACCAGTACGAGCTACTTGATCGCAGTTGATACCGATACTCTCCAGAAACTCGTGTCGACCTTTAGTAGAAAAACTATATCTTATCAGACTTTCAGGTTTTTGTATTGATCATTCCTTCAGTACTTCCTTCCGTTTAACGGTTGCGAGAGCCAAAAATGCCGATTATATATGCTAAAGCAAGATCTTGGCACGTATAGGCATGTTCGGTTGTCTGCCACCAGCAGCAGCGTCAAACGCTACAATTGTTGTTCGTTTGCCTGCCGCAGCGTCTAATCGCAACTATTTTAATCAGGACGCTAAATTTTCCAGCGATCAAAATATTTAGGAGGCTGCGTCAGGTAAACGAACAACGTTTGGCCGCATGACGCAGCCTCCTGCGGCAGGCAAACGAACAGGCTAGGTCCAACACTCTCAAGTTTTATTGAACCACATTGACTCTAAAGTTACTTGCAAGATCTTGACACATTTATAAATATTCAAATACTCTCAACTTCAACTCAACTACATTAACATTGAAACTTAGAAAAGGATCCGAAACTCCTTTCTTGTGCAATAGAAAATGACAAGATTTACAAAAGGAAAGAAACTAACCGTGTTGGCAATAGTTAGCGTAAACAGCATTGTTAACAACACCAAATTGATCCAATTCATAATCGCGAACTTTGAGCTCAACTTCATGGAACCCACTCATTCTGCCAAATTCAGAAAGAGAATCACACAATTTATCTGCCTCCTTGGAAACATCGACATCTTCTGAATCCAAAACACCGCAATTTTACAAAGAGATTTAGATTGATAAATGTGTTACCCTTTGCCTCCTTTGAGATCGGGGAATGCCAAGGTCTTTACGCATCGGAGAGGTAAGATAATCGGTCGCCTCCACGAGTATGGGAAAAACGCCGGTGGACGAAGTACATTGGCCGACGCCGGAGCCGCCGTGCCGGTTAACTGAAACATTCGAATTTTGTGAATGGTTAGGTGGGAGCTTTTATTTTTTTGTTTGGGAAAAGAGTTTTGGTTTATCATTAGTTTCGTAAACATCAAATTGGAAAATCAAGTGGACTTTTCTACTAGTACATGTATAAGTTTTTCCGGCTAACCTTTATTACATAAATTCCCTCTTATTCGAATCAACACGTAAACAAAATTTGTTTTTTTATAATCGTCTAAATTTATGAATTATTACAACTTATAAAAACTATTACAAGGACGATTATACAACACAACGGATAATTTTATCCTGAACATGGACTACTCCGAACGCTTCTCTTTGCACCACGCTGAAACCTGTATAGAGTGTCTCAATTAATTTGTGCATTCCCGGGACTCGAACTCGTGTAGTTGTAGAAGCATAAATTTGTTTTGTTTTGCTTTTTAATAAACATATAAAGAGATTTCACTTTGATAAAAAAAAAATTGGTAATGCACAAAGATCACAAAGAAGTAACAATAGTTTCCATGTGAACCCATCTGGTTTCACACACACGATTCATTTCCCCAAACAGAAAAATGATTCCGTATCCACAAAATCATAATATATTACCCATTTCTCTCTTTTGACCTTATAAAGCTTTCACACAACAAGGCATCTTTCTCCATGAATCTCTTTGGATTAAGTTCCTTGTACGTCTCCATTCTTCATCACCATATATACAAGAGCAAGCCAAGTGAAAAGTAGAGGAAAAAAAAACACACATTTCAAAGAAATCTTAAAAATGGCAAACCAAAGAGTGTTACATGTTGTCATGATCATCACTACTTGGCTTCTTTATGCAGCACCTAACATCCATGGCTGGGGAACAGAAGGCCACACCATCATCTGTAAAATTGCTCAGGTTATTAAACTAATCTTCTTCGTTATTATATTCGTTTTATAATCAAAACACGTAATAACTAATAAGTAAGGAGAAGAACAGACTAGGCTGGATGAAACTGCATCAAAGGCGGTGAAAGAGCTGTTACCTGAATCTGCAGAAGGAGACCTATCAAGCTTGTGTCTTTGGGCTGATCGTGTCAAGTTTCGATACCATTGGTCTCGTTCTCTTCATTACATCAACACTCCTGATGCTTGTTCCTACCAATACAATAGTGAGAGCTTTTTCATAATCATCCTTGCACATTCAAACCACACGGTTTCTTACGAGTTTTTTTCTTTTGGGGACGGTCTAAAGGAGACTGCAAGGACGAAGATGGAGAGAAAGGAAGATGTGTTGCAGGAGCCATTTACAATTACACTACACAGCTTCTTACCTACAACACTGCAGCTGCATCAAAGTCACAATGTAGCACTAACATCAATTACTACATCTTCTATTTCCCTTTCATGTTCCTTTTTTTTTTAAGCTATTTTTTTCTTGTTGATAGATAACTTAACCGAGGCGCTGCTATTCGTGTCGCATTTCATGGGTGATATACATCAGGTATAATTATAAATCCGATAAGATATATAAACGGTTTCTTACCCGGATATCTCTTAATAGCTTAGTTGTTGAAATGCAGCCTCTACATGTGGGTTTTGCTTCGGATAAAGGAGGGAACACCATTGAAGTGCATTGGTACAAGAGAAAAGCTAACCTTCACCATGTAAGAAACCATAAGAATAGAGTTCTCACAAACACGTAATATATCATCTTACAAAAATCTAAGCTTTGGAGTTCATACAGATATGGGATTCCAACATTATCGAGACCGCTGAAGCAGATCTCTACAACACCGAGCTAGAAGGAATGGTGGATGCAATCAAAAAGAATATCACGGTACTAAAAAAAGTCGTTTACCTGTATGCTACAAGGCGTTTCTGACTTGTTGACAAAGATTTTCGATAAAAAAATGCAGACGGAATGGGCAGATCAAGTCAAGAGATGGGAAAGTTGCACTAAGAAAACAGCATGCCCAGACATGTAAGTCAGATACAAGATTCAAGTACCTTCATTGTTCTTCAAGCCAGCTAGAAAAATAATTCAACTTCCACTTTCTTTACCCTGCAAACTTCATACAGATACGCATCCGAAGGAATTCAAGCAGCATGTGACTGGGCATACAAGGGGGTAACTGAAGGAGACACTCTAGAAGGTAAAACAATTCACCCAAAAAAACTACGATGATTCACTAAATAAAGAAAACTAACAAGAACATAAATCTTAACAGATGAATACTTCTATTCACGTCTACCGATAGTTTATCAGCGCTTAGCACAAGGAGGAGTGAGACTAGCAGCTGCCCTAAACCGGATTTTCGGTTGAAGCATAGTTTATAGCATACTACCTTCATATTAGATTTTTTAAAAAACTGCATATTGAAACAATGAAACTGCAGATTGTCTTCTTTATCAAACCAAATAAATTATATGGACTCACAAAGTTTCTTCAAACAATAGCAAACGTATAGTATAGCGCATTATTATCAATATGTTTTACAACACACACACATACACACAACAAGCCAGGATTCTCGAACTCTCGCTCTCAAGCCTTTGTTCTCACCACAAGAACTGGGCACTTAGCATTATTAACACAATAATTGCTAACACTTCCAAGGAAAGTCCTGCCAAAAACATAATGTCAGAGCTAAAGAACCATCCAAATGTTAAAAAACATTGAATTTTTTGGTTTACACACACCTTTGTAGTGCCCCTTTACCATTGCTACCAACAATAAGCAAATCAACACCAAGCTTCTCAACAGCATGACATATAGCTTCTTTAGGATTTCCAACTTCCATCACCATCTTTGGTTTAACCTTGATACACAACCAAAACCAGAATTTTCAACATATAGCATTCTAAAACAACAAGGAAAAAGAATGGACACAAACCCCAAATTCAGCACAAATTTTGGTCCCATCATGAAGCCGATTCAACGCAGCGTTCTTATAATTATCTTGAATTGAGTTAATCAGCTCCATCGCTGCAAACAAAAACAAAAATTTCAACTGAGATTTCAAAATCCTACACCATGAAGAAGAAACAAATTGAAATCGGCGGCGGTTACTAACGAGCAGCGCCATAAGAGGAAGCGTAGACGCAGCTGAGATCTAGTGGAGGTTGAGCGGTGAAGAGGATGATATCGGAATCGGCGAGAGTATCTTTGAGATAAACGAGCGTCCATTTCAGAGCTTCTTTGCTGCAATCGCTTTCATCAATGGCTACCATCACTTGCTTCTTCCCGCTTTTACCTTCCTCTCCTGCCATGGTTTTCTCAGAAAAACGAAATGATTTGATTTCTGCTTTACTAGACAAAGTCAGAAGAAGAAGAAGAAGGAGACGGACGATGGAGCATGGAAAGCACGTGACGATGACGTGTCGATCCAGTACTGGTTCAAATTGACAGATATTTTTTCATTCTTTTTTAAACTAGAAAAATCCGTCTGCAATTACAACGGGTTTAGACAGTTTCAATGCTTGGGCAGTATTGGACTTTTCTTATTCAACTATACCTTGGATATGAG
The DNA here is from genome assembly GCA_963576765.1 of Draba incana. Classification (NCBI taxonomy): domain Eukaryota; kingdom Viridiplantae; phylum Streptophyta; class Magnoliopsida; order Brassicales; family Brassicaceae; genus Draba; species Draba incana. The sequence goes on from OY755209.1 coordinate 25,905,918, forward strand.
TATAAATTAATACATGATAAAGAAATGAAATGGAAGAAATTTTTTACAACTGTGAAATGCTTATGAGACGAGATAATAATCCCTACACAAATATGTAAGAAAACCAGTGCTTAAAGAATGAGATTTAAGAAGAAGAAAATCAGTGATTTCTTAGATTTCAAATCATGTGTATCTAGGATGTTTAGAATAAGAAAGATAGTTCATTGTCATTCTTTAAAATATCGTAAATTCAAGTTTTGTTTTAAAAAACACCACACTAAGCAAATCTTCTTTTGGCACAATCGGCTAACTAGCCTATTAAATTAAAAGTACCCATTTAGCACAGTTGAGTCTCGAATAATACAACCCCAAATGAGCTGAGGCGTTATTTTAAAATGAATTCTTATTTAATGTTTTAAAGAAATTAATTCATGCAGATATGGGATTCGAACATTATCGAGACCGCTGAAGCAGATTTCTACTATACCGAGCTAGAAGGAAATGAATGGTGGAAGTAACAAAAAAGAATATCAAAGTACTAAAAATGTCGTCTACGTGTAGTTTGAGTTATGGACATATTTTTGATACAAATGCAGAAAGAATGGGCAGATCAAGTCAAGAGATGGGAGATTTGCTGTAAGAAAACATCATGCCAAGACATGTGAGTCAGATACAAGATTCAAGAACCTTTCATTGTTCTTCAAGCTAGATTGAACAAGTTTTAACTTTAACTTGTTTCCCCTGCAAATTTCAAAGAGATACACATCCAAAGGAGTTCAAGCAGCCTATGATTGGACATACAAAGGGGTAACTGAAGGAGACCAGGCCCCGTTTATAGGTTGTGCCAGTTGTGCACTTGCCCAAGAGCCCACAATTTTAGTTAAAATGTTTTTATTAAAAGACCTAAAATATTTGAATAATTAAAATTTTTTAATTTTATAGAAATGATCCTAAATTTCAGTAAATTTTTCTTTTTAGCACAAAACTCATTAGACAATTGAGCCGGACTGAAGAAAACACTCTACAAGATAAAAGAGTTAACTCAAAAACTATAATGATTCACAAATAAAGAATGCTAACAAGAACATAATGTCTTCTTCATAGATGAATACTTCTATTTAGGCCCAATGTTAGGGTTGTGCAATGTGTGCTTATGCACTGGTTTTTATTTCAATTTTTCTTTAACAAAAAGGTCCTAAATTTCTTTAAATTTTGGGAAAATGCCCTAATTTTTAATTTTAACATATTAACTCTATATTTTTGAAAAAAATATTATCCATATCCATTTCCAAAGCCATAGCTAACTAAAATAATTGAAATAAAATAATAAAACGTTTTAAGGAGTACTTATTAATTACCATTTGGGTTAACATTTTAAAATCTAAGTTTGATATATATATATATATATATATATATATATATCAAACTTAGATTTTAAAATGTTAACCCAAATGGTAATTAATAAGTACTCCTTAAAACGTTATATATATATATATATATATATGTTCATTCTTATAAAAATAACACGACAAAATATTGAAAAATATATTTTGAATGTACTAAAGATCCGGATCCAGAGAACCAAATTTTAAAATCACGATATCCGGATTCGGTTTGGATCCGGATATACCGGATATGCAAATTTTCCAAATTGGATCTCAAATTATAATTTCACTCCTAATTTTGAGATATTTTTTTAACCCATTTTTGTCTGTGTGCAATAACTAATTCTTAACTACATCCATGATACAGATTCATAATTATACTAGGGTATTAATACTAGGCCAATACCCGCCTATTATAGGATCTACAATTTTGGTTTCTAAATAAAAGACACAGATTAAGTTATATAAAGGTGTCAGTGTTCGACATCTAAGGTTATTAGGGTTAACCATGAAACATCAGGTCTTTTTAATGCAAAATCGTGTTGGTTTTAACTTTTTTCTTAAACTTTACCCTTCTTTTTTGTTAAAGATAACTTTACCCTTCTATTCTTTTATATATTTTGGACTCTAGGTAACGTATACAAGCTTATAACCTTACGAGCCTCATGCTCACCGCTCCATCAGCCATTGGAATTTTACATATATTTTAAATTAGAAATATAATGTACATAAAACATAAGGTAGATCTTCAAAAATATATATGTAAATCATAATGTACATCTTCAAAAAAATATAGGGGATTTTGCCTTTTCTATAAAAAGACTTTTAAATTTTAACTGTAAAAAAGAACATATAAAAAAGCTTTAACAATGAAAGCTGACTTTAGGTCCACTAATTGTTGGTAATTGGTTGTTTTTCATAAAAACAAAAAAGAAGTATTGTAGTTCCTTAAGCATTTGATTTTATATGGTTTAAATACTTCAAAAAAAAAAATGACGTAATTCAAGATACATGGAGAGTCTTATCAGTTGATTTGATCCAAGATATTTGGAAATTTCTTTTTCTTTGTCTTTATTTCTTTTTTTTGCGAACATTTTAAAATAAAACAAAATTATTTAAACTCTTTAATAAAGAATTTCTTATAATATATAAAAACACAATGGTTAATCCAACCAAAAAAAAAACACAATGGTTAAAAAACAGTTATGCAAAGCTGATTTACGTCAACTATTTCTTAGTGAATCGGTTATGTTTCAGAACAAAATAGAAAGATCCTCAAACACATTTTTTTAGAAGTGCTAGTTTACAAAATTAAATAATAGTTTGTCAAATAAATTACGAATTGTGAACTAATAATTATACTTAATGAAAGGATGGTTTTTCTTTGCTTTTTTTTTTCTTGAGGATGAAGTACCATTTTATAAAGTTAAAAAAAAAAAATATCCATGGAGGTCTTCTGCCTATTTATAAGTTTTTCTTGATAAATAAAACGTAAACTTTTTGCTAAATACAAAATAAAATGAAAATTATTAACATTGTGTTGTGTATAATATTTGGATGTTTATTTTTATTTCTGAATAACAAAAAAAAAAAAATTTCTCATGTGCCACTAATTTTTGGTAATCGGTTCTTTTTAATTAAAATTAACAAAAAAAGTTGTTCCCTAAACATTCAAAAAGAAACAGTAGATATGGTTTACATATTTCAAAAACAAAAGATAGTAAAAATGACAGTAATCCAATATATATGGAGAGTCTTATCATGATTTGATCCAAGATATATATGTGGAGATTTGTTTTCTTTGTCTTTTTCAATTATTATTTTTGGTGAACAGTTTAAACAAAACAAACCATTTAAAACATTTAACAGAGAATTTCTTAAATTATAAAACAAAGTTTGTTAAAAATCAGTTATACAAAGATGATTTACGTCAACTATTTCTTCGTAAATCAGTTATCTTTCGCAACAAAATAAAAAGTTCCTCAAAAAATTTTCTTTTAAGCTGCTAGGTTAGTTAAATTTTCAAATAATAATGGTTTCTTAAATAACATTAAAATTAGTTTACCAATAATTATGTTAATGAAGGTATGGTTTTCTTTGGAGTATCGTTTTATACGGTTCAAAAACATAACATATACATGGATGGAGTTATTCGTTCTGTCTATTAAGTTTATTCTTGTCTTGATACATGATACGTAAAATTTCTGCTAAAATCAAGCATTTCAATTATAAAAACATTGTGTTGTGGATGCTATTAGATATTTATTTGTATTTTTGAAAAATACAAAAAGATTGGGTTTCTAATGTGCCGCTTCATCAGTTGCTTACGCGCAGTTCGTTGGCCTGTAACGGCGGGAGAAATCCTAGGCTACATTATCCGAGTATATAATATATTTTAGATTTCAAATCATGTGTATATCTAGGATGTTTAGAATAAGAAAGATAGTCATCGTCATTCTCAAAAACATCATATTTTCAAGTTTTGTTTTCAAAAACACCACACTAAACAAATTTTCTTTTGACTCAATCGGTTAACTAGCCTTTTAAATTAAAAGTACCCATTTAGCCCAGTTGAGTCTCGAATAATACAACTTCAAATGACCTGAGGCGTTATTATAAAATGAATTCTTATTTAATGTTTTAAAAAAAATTAATTCATGCAAATATGGGATTCCAACATTATCGAGATCGCTGAAGGAGATCTCTACTATACCGAGCTAGAAGGAAATGAATGGTGGATGCAACAAAAAAGAATATCAAAGTACTAAAATTGTCGTCTACGTGTATGCTACAAGGTTTGTTTGAGTTATTGACATATTTTTGATAAAAATGCACAAAGAATGGGTAGATCAAGTCAAGAGATGGGAGTGTTTCCCTAAGAAAACATCATGCCAAGACATGTTAGTCAGATACAAGATTCAAGAACCTTTCATTGTTCTTCAAGCTGGATTTAACAAGTTTTAACTTTCACTTGCTTTCCCTTGCAAATTTCAAAGAGACGCATCCAAAAGAATTCAAACAGCCTATGACTCGGTATACAAAGAGGTAACTGGAAAAGACCATGCCCGGTTTAGAGGTTGTGACAGTTGTGCACTTGCACAAGGCCTCACTATGGGGCCCACAATTTTAGTTAAAATATTTTTATTAAAAGGTCCAAAATATTTGAATAATTTATAAAAAGAACCCTAAAATTTATAAATTTTATGAAAAAGTCCTAAATTTTTGTAATTTTTTTTTTTGGACAAGGCCCATTAGACAATTGAGCCGGGCTTGAAGGAGACACTCTACAAGGTAAAAAAAAATTCACCCAAAAACTATGAAGATTCACAAATAAAGAATGCTAACAAGAACATAATGTCTTCTTCATAGATGAATACTTCTATTTAGGCCCGATGTTAGGATTGTGCAACGTGTGCTTATGCACCTGTTTTTTTTTTCAAATTTTCTTTAGCAAAAAAGTCCGAAATTTCTTTAAATTTTGGAAAAAGACTCTAATTTTAAAACTTAACATATTAACCCAATATTTTTTTAAACAATATAATTGGGCACATGGCCCATTTTATGAGCTGAGTCGGGCATGCTTCTATTCACTGTCTATCGATAGTTTATGAGCGCTTAACACAAGGAGGAATGAGACTAGCAGCTACCCTAAACTGGATTTTTGGTTGAAGCTTAGTTTATAGCATATTGTCTTCGTATTAGATAGAAAAAAATTGCTTATTGAAACAATGAAATTGCAGATTGCAAGCCCTTCTTTATCAAACCAAAAAAAAGTATATGCATTCACAAAGTTTCTTCAAACAATAGCAAACGAGTAGAGCATTATTCTTATCAATATGTTTACAACACACACAAAGCAAGGCAGTGTTCTCGAAATCTCGCGAGAGAAGAGTCTCTCAAGCAGTAGCGAAATCCAGAATTCTTTTTTATCAGTTGGAAGTCATATATGGAAAATAAAAGAACTATAAAAAAAAATCGATATCTTAATCTATTAAGTTCACTAGCAAATACTAAAACAATTAGGTTAAATTATGAAAGTTAAAAACTAATTATGAGCTTTCTAAATGGGTTGCATGTATAATAAATGGGCAAAGTTGGACTGAGTTGTAGAATTTTTTAAATGGGGTCAAAGTAAAGGAAATGGGTTGAGATGTACGTTAATTTAGTTTACGGGTGCAAAAAAAAAAAAAAAATTTGACTGGTGTCATTATTAATAAAACTCCTAAAATTATAAAAGAAATTTTCAAAAATATATGGTGTCAAGCAGTGTTTTGATACCCGGACCGGACCGGCCGGTCCGACCGGTTCAACCGGGATCCGGCATCATATCCGGTCCAGATTTTATTAAAAATCTTTTTCAAAATTTTAAATTAAAGAAATCAATTAGATGGATTGCATTAACAATTTTTTTTTTACCATATATGAACTCGTTTTAAAATTAAAATTTATTTTTCTTTTATCTTTTTAATTTGTTTTTATTTATATTGTTAACATTTACTATTCAAAAATAATATCATATGTAATTATAATATATGATATCGGTTTTTAGTTGTTTGTGAAATTAATTATCTTTTGTTATAACCAAATAATTTTGATAATTATGAGGATAAAAAAATAAAAAACAATAATAATCACTTAATTTAAAACCCGCGGTTGAACCGGGTTGACCCGGAAACCCGGTGACCCGGCCATCACTCCGGTTCATCATCCGGGTCGGGTATAAAAACATTGGTGTCAAGTGAACCCATATTCCTCTTAAAAGACTCGCCTCCGCTATCAAGCATTTGTCCTCACCACAAGAACTGGGCACTTAGCATTGTTAACACAATAATTGCTCACACTTCCAAGGAAAGTCCTGCTAAAAACACAATGTCAGAGCTGAACCATCTTAATGTTCTTGTTAAAACATTGAAGGTTTGGTCTACACACCTTTGTAATGCCCCTCTACCATTGCTACCAACTATAAGCAAATCAACACCAAGCTTCTCAGCAGCATTAGTAGCTTCATAAGGATTCCCAAATTCCATTACCATCTTTGGTGTGACCTTGATACACAACCAAACCAAATTCATCAACACAAACATAGCATTTTTAAAACAACAACAAAAAGAATAGTTGAAAAGTGGACACAAACCCCAAATTCAGCACATATTTTGGTCCCATCATGAAGCCGATTCAACGCCGCATTCTTATAGTTTTCTTGAATTGAGTTTATGAGCTCCATCGCTGCAAAAACAAAAACAGAAAGAACATAAAGTCAACTCAAATTTCAAAATCCCACATGATTGTATCCGAATATTTGCCGGGATAAGATCGATTACTAACGATCAGCGCCATAAGAGGAAGCGTAGACGCAGCTGAGATCTAGTTTAGGTTGAGCCGTGAAGAGGATGATATCGGAATCGGCGAGAGTATTTTTAAGATACACGAGCGTCCATTTCAGAGCTTCTTTGCTGCAATCGGTTTCATCAATGGCTAGAGATAGTCAGAAGAAAAAGGAGACGGACGATGGATCGTGGAAAGCACATGATGATGACGTATCGATTCGTAGAGGGAACCCACGCCCACGAGACTCTTTTAAAGACTTTTCAACTTTTCATGTGCCTAGTCCAATTTCGGTGTCATTTGTCAATTTCTATTTCTTTTTCTTGAAAAATCATACCAAGAATTTCACAATGAGTTTTAGAGGACATAGAGGTACCGTTTTCTCTGAAATTAGCTAGCTAATATATTAGTACGTTCTTCTACCGGGTGAGTTCTTGTGGCAACGATAATGTAAATGCTCCTAAGGAGACATTGCTAAATAAAACAAATAGGCAAAAGATGGAAGTAATCAACCATCTCCTTTTTGGTTGTACTTATGCTCAAACAAATGGAGAGCATCACGAATATCCAACTTGATCATCCTGAATCACCCTACCTCTCTAGAAGAAAAGATGGAGGTAATAATTTCTACTCATACTAGTACAATATCAAAACATTTCCAGCAATTAACAGTTTGGATACTTTGGAGAATTTGGAAGAGTAAAAATTTGTTAGTTTTTCAACGAAGTAATCAACCTTGGAGAAGCGTTTTATTATTGGCTAAGAATGATTTGAAAGAATGGAATATGACTAAGGAATATTTAGCTATTGGTAGAGGTGTGAATGATCGAGGATTTCTAGTGGTCCCATGATCAGAACAGTACTATGGCGGAAACCACCTCATCATAATTGGATCAAATGTAATTATGATGGATCTTGTGTACAAGGATGAATGATTACAAAGGTGGTTGGATACTGAGAGATGAATTTGGAGTATATAACGGTGCAAGTCAGGCCAAAGGACGAACACTATTTACAGTTTTAGAGAGTGAACTTCAAGCTTTGATATTTGCTATGCAAAAACATTCTTGGTGGCAAAGGCTACAAAAGAGTCATTTTTAGGGAGATTGTAAAGAAGCAATGAATCTTTTTAATGCGGTTACTATCAATTTTGGAGTTCACAATTGGATCAGAGATATTAGATATTGGCTACGCCAATTTGATGATGTCAAATTTCAGTGAATTCCAAGAGAGATAAATGAGCCAGCTGATTTGTTGGCAAAGAACAATCTTCCCTCTGATGTTTCTTTGTATTATCATTTCTTTGTACCATCTATAATTTCTAAAACTTTACATTGAAATGTTAATTTATTGAATTTAAAAATAAATAATTATTTTAAAATGAATTCTTATGTTTAAAAGATATTAAATTCTTATTTTTTGCTTGAATAAAATCGGAAAAGGGAGATTTGGAAAGATAAAAAAAAAAAAAAATCATAAATACACTATCATCACCATCGTCCTTCTTCTTCTCTCTCGCTTTGCCTCTCCTCTAATCGGATTAAAAGCTTTTGCACCAAAGTACGTCTCTATAATCTTCTTCGCTGATTAATCTCCGGTAACGTAATTTCCACTTCTTTGATTTTGTTAATTCGCCGATTGCTTCTCCCCTGCATATTTAGGGTTTATCTGTTCTGTGTCGATCAATTAGGGTTTTCGATCCTGAATTTGAAAAAACCAATCAATTGCAGGGATAAACAAAAATGGTTTCTGGATTAATCAACGAGAACCCAATTGTTTACGAGAAAAAAGAGCGTCGTCCTCGACCTGAATCCAGCAATATCGATGAGCTTTCATCAGAAGCAATCGATCAGCTCGAGATTTTCGATATCCTTTTTTCTTCTTCTTCAGATTTATTGAATCTTTGTGCTATGTTTGATGATCATTTGTTTCTCTTTAACGTATCACACATCATATAAGAGATATTAAAGATCCAGAGCATCCTTATTCTCTTGAAGAGCTTAAAGTTCTTACTGAGGAATCAGTTGAATTGGATGATGCGAAGAGTTACGTTAGGTAACAAAATGGATTAGAATTTTTAACTTTTGAGGTAATTTGTTCTTGAGCTCTTCCGTTTTGGTTTGTTGCAGGGTTACATTCACTCCAACTGTTGAACATTGTAGCATGGTAGCCATTATTGGTCTTTGTATCCGCGTCAAACTTATGCGAAGCCTTCCTGGTCGATACAAGGTATACAAACCTTCTAAAATGATCTTGTGAGCCCATTTTCTGATGTACTTATTGCTTAGAGTAGTTTGAACTAGGCCTGGGCATTCGGGTATTTGGGTCGGGTACAGGTTCTATCGGGTATACTAATTTTATACCCATTACCTGTAAGATTTTGGGTCGGGTCCAGGTTCGGGTATTACAGGTTCGGGTAATTATGCCCAGGAGTAGTTTGAACATAGTTTAAGTAAGAACATTTTGCGAGAATCGTATTCATTAAGTGCCAGAGCTAAATAATAGTGACATGTGAGGCAAAGAACTATTTTTTTGTTTCATTACTATTGAGAAACTGTTCTGATGCTTGCTTAGAGAATATAGTTTGAGCCTCTCTGCTATATGTTATTATCACCGCCTCGTAATGAGAATACACGCGCAATGTTTTTTAGGCCTCTGAAAACACTCTTTTCTTTTTTCAGGTTGATATAAGAATAGCACCCGGTACTCATTCAACAGAGGATGCAGGTATGTCATTTTTCGATAGTAGAGTGATAGAGATTCTCAAAATGACATAATGGAATGTAAAAACTTCCCTTTAGCGTAGATACGTACAAGTGTGCTTGTTTTTAAGATATTTCTCGTTTCTTGATCCTAACAATGCAGTCAATAAGCAACTAAACGACAAAGAACGTGTGGCGGCTGCACTAGAGAGCCCAAACCTCGTGGAGATGGTCGATGAATGTCTGCTTCCATCATTTGAGTGAATTACAAGCCTGGTGGGTTCAAGGTGCACTAGGACTTACTTTGATATGTTGTAGTTTTTATATCTAGAACAAACAATTTTTTATCTGTTAAATTGCTCTACTTCTCTCTGCCCTCTCCTTGTTCCATTTGTTTCTATCTTAAATCACATTCTTGTTATCTTTTTCACTGTGGATCACACTTGGTTCTTATTATGATATGTCACAAAGTTGCAGTTTTGTATATCTATAGGCTCTAGCTCTACTGTTGATTATCCAAACACTTTAGAAGAAATATATAGTTCGAAGAATGATTTGTGTTGTTTACGTTGTTTCGTTGTACAGTTTCTGGACTCAACTTGGTCTCCAGATCAATCTAATTGCATAATTTGTGACGATCTAACGTAATCTTGCAGTTACCTAATTGTATAGGTTTTATCGGTTCATCAGATAATCAGACACCCACACACACAAAAAGAGAGCTATATTTTTGCTCTCTTATACCTTATTGTGATTGACGACAAAAAGAAAAAAAAAACCTTATTGTAATTATAGATGTTTTTTCCTCGTTTATTTGTATGTCGGAAGATTAAATTAATGAAATTGAAGTTTTTATATCTAATTCTAAACAAAAATGAGTGTGTATCTAACAAAATTGTATACCTAATAATTTATGCAAATTGCACAGTAACAATAAGATGATTTTTGTTTTGGTTGAATGTTAATTACATTATTTAATAAGATGATAATGAGGATACATATGTCAAATCGACTTTATCTTCTTTATTCCTGGTCTTTAGGCTTTAGTCACTTTGTTTTTTAGTTTTGTCATATTCAAAAGATAGGTTTAAACAGTAAATGAGAGGTTTAATACCATATGTTTTTAATACATGCACATAGACATTTTGACTTCTCGGTATAAAGTGACACGACCCTTCCTTATTTTTACAAAACTATTATTTGTTTAACGAATTAGCATAAGAATACAATATGAGTTTGATAGTTTGATAACTAATGAGAACTGATTTAGGAAGACTCTTTGAATATTCAAAGTTTGAAGGATGCTCTTCGAAGTCAGGATAATTAGCTGGCTTCTAGAATTTATCATTGAAATAAATAGTAGCTGTCTTCTGAGCTTATACAATTCTAAAATTTGTGTAAACCCAATTCTAAATCTCGATCATTACTAATATATACTCCTTCCATTTCTAATTATTTGATGTTCTATAGTTTTTACACACATTAAAAAAAACACATTGCTTCATTATAAATGTATAACTTTTAGCAATTAATAATTTTCTACGATTCTAAAATAATAGTAATTCAATATAATCAATTAATATATTTTGAAGGTTACAGTTCATCATTATTATTTCACTAAAAACGTATAGAAAAAAGGATAAGAAACCAATTTTTGTGAAAAAAAAGAAAATCAAGAACATCAAACAATTAGAAACAGAATGAGTACTTATTCTTTTCGTTGATAATCTAATGATAAAATTAAATTCAGGATGATCTTTGATAGGCAAAGCATTCGGGGTACTAATTCTGAGTTTTGGGTTATTCAATTAATTTTATTAATTTGTTATTTTAGTTATCTATGCATGCATGACTTTATAAAGAGAGATAAAAGATAATTACTGAGGTAAGAAAAATTATGTGAATTTTCAAAAAAAAAAAAAAAAAAGAGAAATTATGTTCTAAACTTTTCCCGTAAAGTTAATTTGTTTAAGAATCTACACTATCCTTCCTCTTCCAAAATTTTGTTCCATATTCTTTTCACGTGAACATCTAATCATCGCCATGTTCTATTCCGTTCCATCATCACACAAAAAGGTTAATGAAACTGTGTTTATATACTTCTATAAATCATATTCAATTATTCTTATACCTGGTCCAATTATCCAAATTTACATAGATTCTTCAAATAAATGTTTTTTTGCCTTCCAAACTCATATTTGAATTTATACTAGGTTAGAATGTGTGTATATTATACACGGGTATAATTTTAACCGTTAAATTTTTTAAAAAAATTGTTTGATTGCATATAAATGTAGATATTGCTGTAAGATTGTTGATATTATTAGACAACAAAATTATTGGATGAAAAAACTGTGGATATATATATTTTATTAGTTTTGAATTGCCTAATATTTAATCTGCTATACAATATGTATTAGTGTGTGATAAAACAAACTTTATTAGTCAAATGTATACATGATGTATTTGTTATAATGGTTGATATCATAAAGATTCAAAAAGTGAAGATTATGTATTATCTTGGAAAATACGTTTAACTTATTCATGATTTCACACAATTATGTTTGGGTATAGGGATAATGTAATTGTAGAGTGTTTGTGAAATAGTATAGTAGAGAATTAATAATAGTTAATACATGAATTAAAAATTATGAAAAAATTGAGGGCTTGACACCTAAGCAAAATAATCCTAAAATGTTTTTCCTTTTATATACGAGGATTATTTAATTGAAACTAAAACCAAAACCAAAAAGATATTTAAAAAGAAATGTTTAGCCATGTGTACTTCTTCCCATTAAGAATAATTATCGTTTTGAAACTTTTCACATAAATTAAAAAAGTATAGTACAATTTTTTATTATACCTTTAGAAAACATCTTAATTCTTGGTAATGTTGTTACTATATATTGGTCATATTTAAGGTTGAAATAGATATTTGATGTTACATCTTATTTGGAATTCCAAAACGACATTACTTTTAAGACACAAAACAAGTCTAAAGTGACATTTTATATTAAACCGAGAGATTATATAACTATTTCTGAATTTACATTAGCTCAATTTTTTCTAAATTACGTAATACTACACGACAACGTTAGCACCAGTTTCATTTCCGTTTCACGAACGGAAAAAATGTTAATGAGTATATAATTATAGCCTTTTTAAACATAGATATCTAGTTCGTTGTAGCGTTCGACTAATCCATAGTTTTTTTTCTCATAAATTTTTTTTAGTAAATTCACATTGTGGATGAGTCATTTCTCTTATTGGAGCCTCTTGTCAGATAGAAGGTTAGATTTTTGTCTGCTTTGGGGAATATCATATTCATTATCCGTTATTTTTGGATTAGTAATTAGCTCGCTAGTTTTCTTTTTGTGTATATCTACGACGAACTCGGGTGTTTGGCCATTTTTTAGTCTCCATACGCAATAGATTACTAAATTGTATTCTTCCATTTTTTTTGTGATTGCTTAACAATGTAAATCATTTAAACCAATAATCTAATTAAAGAAAATATTTACTTAAGTTTGAAAACGTGTGTGATAATTAGTTTTTTTCAGTTTGAAAAGCAAGCTGATGGCTAAAGTAAGAACATTTTCCAATACCACGAGTCTATAAATTCCCAAGAACCTGTGGATTCACTTTCACTTCTCAAAGCACTACAATCCTCTCATCTATCTCTCTCGCTAAACAGTCATGCATGCATAAATCTTGGGAGATACCAAAACCCACAAAACAAAGTATAAAAGCAATAATTGGGAAATTAAAAGTTAGAATGGAAAATTCAATGAAGAAGAAAAGCTTCAAAGAAAGTGAAGATGCAGAGCTGAGAAGAGGACCTTGGACTCTCGAGGAAGACACTCTTCTCACCAATTACATTCTCCATAACGGTGAAGGCCGTTGGAATCTTGTCGCCAAATGTGCTGGTAATTAATCAAAACCTTCTTTTTATGAGATTATATATTAAATTCTCTAATCACTTTTTGTAATCTTTATAACAAAAAAAAAAAATGAAAAACAGAGCTAAAGAGAACCGGAAAAAGTTGTAGATTGAGATGGTTGAATTACTTGAAACCAGACATTAGAAGAGGGAATCTAACCCCTCAAGAACAGCTTTTGATCCTTGAACTCCACTCCAAATGGGGTAATAGGTACGTTACTATGGATCACATCATTATATTCTTTCTTTTTTTCGGAAGAAGTTCCTGACTTTTGACTCATAATTTGTTTTAGGTGGTCCAAGATTGCGCAATACTTACCAGGAAGAACGGACAACGAGATCAAGAACTATTGGAGAACGAGAGTTCAGAAACAAGCTCGCCAGCTCAACATCGAATCCAACAGCGACAAGTTCTTTGACGCTGTTCGTAGTTTTTGGGTCCCTAGATTGATTGAGAAGATGGAGCAAAACTCATCGTCCACTAGTAACTATTGTTGTCCCCAAAATAACAATACCAACAACTCTCTTGTTCTTCCTTCTCAATCTCACGACTCCACGAGTATCCAACAAACATATACAGATTTCTCGGGTTTGAGCAGCATGGACGGTTCTACTTCGAGTTCAACTTTCATGTCTGATCTCATGACAGTTCCACACATAATGGACCACAACACCTTCACCGATGGTTCAATGTGTTTCCATGAAGGCTATGATCAAGGGTTAGGGGGATACATCCCTGGCATGGAGGCTGGTTACATGGGAAATTCAGACATCTCAATGGAATGCCACGTGGCGGATGGTTATTCAGCGTACGAGGATGTGACACAAGATCCCCTGTGGAACATAGAGGATATTTGGCAGTTTAGGGATTAATTAAGTTAGTCAAGAGATGAGAGGTCCACCACCAAATTAACCAAAAAGATCCAGTCTTAGGTCCAAAATTTCTTCGGATCGGGATCATAGATAATTTATTAGTTTTTCTCTCCGTCGTTGGAACTCAAATATTACTATAGTACTTCTCATTTTAGTTTATGATCAAAAGTTATTGGAAATATATTTGTAATGATAAATTTATAAGATCTTGTATCAATGTTGTCACACCTAAATTTTTTTTTTTTTTTTTTAACAGTTGCGGAAATTCTCATAAAATAATTCAATAATTAATGAAACAATAATCCGAAAATTCCATAATCAAATTCCAGAATAATAATAGAAATCTAGCAACATAAACACCAGGTTTCACTAGACTAAACAGAAACAATTAAAACATCCTATCATCCTCTCCACCGGCCTTGATTCCGCGATCACACATTTCTGTTACCTGCAACACATGGTAATAAGAGTTGCGTAAGTATTTCATAAAAACTTAGTGAGCCGGTCATACCATCTACTGGCGTAACAAGCAGGCTCGGGTATCATAACCAAACAACAATCAATAACACCATTTACCACAAACACATTATGGAATTTAAAAACATAAATCGGAACTCCAAACTGGCTGTGTCGAGCGATACCAGCAAGGTGTCGATCGACATGACTCAAGTGCTCGTGTCGAGCGATGGCCAAAGGCTGTCGATCGACACGACTACTACACTCGTGTCGAGCGACACCCTCCTGGTGTCGATCGACACGCCTCAGTATCGCACCAGAATCGAGTCTCTCCTCTCACGACCCGATTCTGAGCGGTACGAGTCGCAATCCTGCAAACGATCAATACGAAAAACATTCACCAACATCACAGTAATATCCACAGATAATTCACACCAAAATCCATCAAACAATCATCACAAAAACGTCATTCAACCGTCAAGGCCTAGAAACCAATGGTCGCGAACTCACCTCGGGTTTTTAGGAATGAGAAAGGACTACGATTTAGAACGAACAACCACGAATCAGACTCACTAACTCGGGAACACGACCACACGACAAGAGAACAGCCTAGAACTCGATTTGAGTGGTTTCGGGAGAATTTCTTTGCAACAATTCTCAAAAAAACATTAATCTCTCCCAAAAATTCACAAACTCTTGATTCTTTTTCCTCTAACCTGCGGCCACTAATCTCCCCGAGTTTATAAACTGAAACCTAGGGCTTAGTCCCTAAACCAGCCCAAAATTCATAATTAAAACATTAATTACCCGGTTCGACAAAAGCACGTGTCGAGTGACACCACAACCGTGTCGATCGACACTTACATTTTCTTCGTGTTCCTCGACACCCCCCCTGGTGTCGCTTGACACGACTAAAAATCTATAATTTCCGACCGCGGTTGTTACAACTCTCCCCCACTAATTTGGATTCGACCTCGAATCCCGCAAACCATAGTCTAAAGACCAAGAAACTTGACCCCACTTGCTCAACTACATCAGGGATCCTTCCCCGACCCTCGAACTTACATCTAATCTTATGTTATAACCCACGCTTTCTAAACATTTAATACTCCTAACTCATTGCCTCTTGCTTAGGACGCATCCTTAGCAACAAATATACAAACCACCAATGGTATACCAGGAAACCCTTTCCCTCTAGATTATACTGAGATCCACCCGTCTCAAATAAATCTCTGGAGACCACCAACTCCATAAGGAATGCAGGGAAGCTCACTCCCTTCAAGAGTCCCAACACTCCTGAGACCCACCCGTCACAGATAAGTAAGCATCCATGATACTACACCAAGATCCACCCGTCATCGATAAGTAACAATATGTACTACCCTGTGATCCACCCGTCACAAGTAGCACCGCCGAAGACCCACTGTCTTCCCAATTTGCAATGAGTTATTCGGGAATACCACTATCCCTAGAGTATAAGATTCAAAAGAAAACGTTTACTAACATCTATGATTAGATCTGCCCCACTTGGCCTATCTCGATATTTCCCACCCAAAATATCATTGAGAAAACGACCCAAACTGGTCAATCAACAACACTCTTATAAGAACCACACATCTCATAAGGATACGAAAAATAGATAAGGAAACTCTATCTTATAAATTCCAAAAATGTATATCGTTACAAGCAAAATGAAAAATACATGAACCAAGACAACCATAACCATGCTATAACAAACCTGCTTGTCGAACTACTTCCTGAACATCAACTTCATCTTTGTCTCTGGCTCCCACGTCTCATCCTCTATACCGCTACAATCCCACAAGACTTTGAGCAATGGTATCCTCTTCCGGCGCAGAACCTTCTCTCTCCTCTTGAGAATCATCATAGGAACTGTCGGAACTGTCAAATCTGGCTGCATATCCTCCGGGATTTTAGCCACCAACTCCTCTGACTCATGGAGGCACTTCCTCAGCATAGACACATGAAACACCTTGTGGAATGCCTTCATGATCGGAGGTAACTCTAATCGATACGCCACCGGTCCAACTCGCTCCACCACCGGGAACGGTCCCATAAAACGCGGACTTAGCTTGTTCTCTGCTATGGATCTGTTAGGACCCCTCAACATAGCCATCTTAAGATATACACGATCTCCCACTGAAAACTCAAGCTCTCTCCGCCGCTTATCAGCATAACTCCGCTGACGATCCTGAGCTTCTTTCATGTTTAGCTTTAAAACACGGATTTTCTCCGTCATTTCCTAAACGAAACTCGCACCCAGAATGCTCCTCTCCCCCACTTGGGTCCAACATAAAGGTGTCCTGCACGGCCTCCCGTAAAGCGCCTCATACGGAGCCATGCCAATACTCGCCTAAAAACTGTTGTTATACGCAAACTAAGCCAGGCACAGATGATCAAACCAGTGACCACCCCAATCCGATACGCACATCCTGAGCAGATCCTCTAAAGTCTGAATAGTCCTCTCTGACTGACCATCAGTCTACGGATGATACGTTGTACTCAAATGCACCCTCGTGCCCATCTTCGTCTGAAAAGCTCCCCAAAACTCAGACGCAAACTTAGGATCTCAGTCTGACACAATACTGGCTGGCGCACCATGCAACCTCACAATCTTACGGATAAACTTCTTTGCAAAAACCGCAGCTTCATCAGTCTTCTTAACGGCAAGAAAATGTGCAGACTTAGTCAACCGATCCACAATAACCCAGATCGCATCATAGGTCCTCGAAGTAGGTAAACCGACTACAAAATCCATAGTGATCATATCCCTCTTCCACTCAGGAATGGGTAAACTCTACAACTTCCCTCCTGGAACCTGATGCTCTGCCTTCACTAACTGGCACGTATCGCACTTCGCGACCCAGTCAGCTACATCTCTCTTCATCCCGACAAAATGAAAATACCGTTTAAGATCATGGTACATCTTAGTCGCACCAAGATGAATAGAAAACTTGCTCGCATGAGCCTCTCGTAGAATCTCCTGCCGCAATATCTCATCTTTGGGTACACAAACCCGCCCGCAAACCAAAATAGTCTCATTCAAAGAGATAATATACTCAGATCCAACGGCCCCCGACGCCTTAACCAAAACCTGATCGCTCTCCTGAGCTACTCGGATCCTACTCAAAAGATCTGCCTGATCCACAACCTCTAATCCCAAAGGCTCCTGCGAAATAGCACACAACTGCAAGGTACTAATCTCGCCCACTAAGGCCTCAACCTCCTGCTCCCGAATCAAATCAACCCTCCTCCGACTCAGAGCATCAGCCACCTGATTAGCCTTACCTGGATGGTAAAGGATCTCCAGCTAATAATCCGCCAAAAACTCAAGCCAGCGCCTCTGTCTCATATTCAGAAATGGCTGAGTGAAGATATGCTGCAGATTGTAATGATCTGTAAAGATCTGCACCTTCCCACCATAAAGGTACAATCTCCAAATCTTCAGAGCAAAAACTACAACTCCCAACTCAAGATCATGCGTAGGGCGATTACGCTCACTACCCTACCACTGCCTCGAAGCATACGCAATGAATTTGCCCTCCTGCATCAAAACACAGCCCAGACCAACTCCTGAAGCATCTGTGTACACGGTATAAGGCTTCCCCGGCTTGGGTAATGCCAATACCTGCATACTAGTCAACATCTCCTTGAGCCTTGCAAAGCTCTCCTCGCACTCCGGCGACCAAATAAACGGAACCTCTTTACCGGTCAGCTTCATCATCGGTTAGGCCATACTCGCAAAACCCTTGACGAACCTCCTGTAATAACCTGCCAAACCCAAGAAACTCCTGATCTCGGTGGCATTACAGGGTCTAGGCCAATCCCTGATAGCCTCTATCTTTGCCGGATCCAGTGAAACACCCTCTGAAGATACAATATGACCAAGGAATCCCATTTGTTAAACCAAAAGGCATGACTACAAACTCAAAATGTCTGTATCTCGTCATGAACGTTGTTTTACGAATATCTGCCTCATCTATCGGGATCCGATGATAACCCAACGCCAAATCTATCTTGGAGAACCAAGTAGCACCCCTCAACTGATCCAAAAGCTCATCAATCCTCGGGAGAGGGTACTTGTTCTTTACAGTGACCCGGTTCAGACCTCGATAGTCAATACACAAATGCATACTCCCATCTTTCTTCTTTACGAACAAAACCGGCGCCCCCCATGGTGACACACTCGGCCGCACAAAACCCTTACTCAACAGATCTTCCAACTACTTCTTTAGTTCCGCTAACTCTGCTGGAGCCATCCTATATGGAGCCTTAGAAATCAGAGCTGTCCCGGGCTCTAACTCAATCGTGAAAGGATCTGACCGAGACGGTGGTAATCCCTGCAGCGACAGAAAAACATCCACAAAATCCCGAAGAACTCAGATCTCCCCGATAGCAACCTCACCACCAGACTCCGGCATCGAAATCACCGCCAAGTAAGCCTTGCAACCCCGTGCTATCATTTGCTCAACCTGAATAGCCGAGATTGCCAGACTCCTGGAAGTAGGTCTTACGCCCTGAAACACTAACTTCCCCGAATCTCGCTCAAAAGCTACTCTCCCTCTGAAATAGTCCAAATGAACCTTATGAAACGACAACCAATCCATACCAAGAGTCACATCGTAAAGTTCCACCGGACTAATCACCAAATCTGCCGGCATCGACTAACCGACAATCTGAACATCCACTGCTCTAGCTCGGCCGGAAGTAGCCAGGAATCCTCCTCCAGCCACTTTAACCAGACCCGAAACCTCACCCGCACTGCTCCGAATGCCACTGCGCTCGGCATGCTCAGGAGTAATGAAGCAGTTCGATGCTCCAGAATCAAAAAGAACGTGGGACTCAAACCCTCCCACTAATAATGTCCCTACACAATTCACATGCGTTGAGAACCCTAACAACTACCACATGCAAAATAAAAGACATAACACAAGTCTACCACTAAGAATTAACAAAGTTAGAGTCTAAAATTTTACCTGTGATCTGCGCGTTGCCCGGCTGCCCCGCCTCTGCAGGACCATAAACCCGCGGTGCCGACCCAATCAGGCCCAACGGCTGCACTGCTGCCAACTGAGCCACCTACTGCCCTGCCACTGGCTGAACTGCTGCCACAACCATCTGCTGTAACTTAGGACACATCGGCCGGATATGCCCTGGCTCTCGGCAATGGAAACACACCTTGGCATCCCGAGATGCCTCCCTCTTGGGACAACTAGCCACTCGATGCTCAGTACTCCCGCATCCATAACAGGCATGACCGCTCTGGCCTCCTCTAGAAACCTCGTCGAATCTCCTCTTCTGACTCTGCGCAGGCTTGCCGCCTTTTCCAGAACCAGAACTCCAAGAATCCTGCTGCTGCTGCTGTCTCCTCGGCTGAACAGCAGGAGCAGCTACAGATGGAACAACCACTGATGGAACACCCACCGGACCAGTCCGCCCACGCTGATCCTCATCAATCGAAGCAGCAAGCTCCACTAACTCCGCCCTCAAGGCATACACCAAACCCCGACACTGGGTCCTGATACTCATCCGAAGCTCCTACAAGAACCTCTGCATTAAGGGTCCGCTCATCAGTCATGCCCTGACTAGCATAAACCTGAAGCCTGCTGAACTTAGTATCATAATCCCGAGCTGAACTCGCTCCCTGAGACAGCTCCATAAACCTCATCTGCAAGCGATCCAAAGCCTCTCGAGGAAAGAACTAGGCATTGAACTCGCTGATAGCAAGCTTTTTTAGCCTGGGTTAAGAACTCAATTCCTAAATTACTAATCCGATGTAGAAATAGATTTAGGTTCGTTCAGGGACTGGCAATACACTTTAGTTCCTTTTAAACACAATTCAAGCTAAGCGATTCAAGTGGTTTTAAAGTGTCACGAAAATAAAATAACAAGCAAAGTAAAATTCGGTTGTAAACAAATATGATAAAGGCGTTAGACAAGGGAATTATCGCAGGGAATAGATCATCAAGAGCCAAGCAATTATTCAGGATATAAATTCAAGCACCAATCTAGAACACAATCACGATTTCATGAGGATCCACTGTCGTGGTATCAACAACTTTATTAATAAATCTAGCACCCTAAACTGTCGTTTGAGACTAAACAAATTAACAAGCATTAACGATTAAGATTGATAAGTTCACGATTTGCCTTAACTTCAACTGTCGTTGGCTAAGGGTCAAATCGCCCATCTAAGTTTATTCAAGCAATCTACTACACTTTTGATGAGTAAATTAAACCTAATATCAAAGACTAGGTGATCAATCTAGTCTAGGCAATAAGCTTAACATTAGATGAAGATATCAAAATATAAGTATTATCCTATCTATGCCGAGTTCATTGAATCCCTAAATCCCTTTGAAAAACCCTAATCTAACAAAAGTAACTACTCGCACATGATGGAATCAAACACGACAAAAGTATTAAGAGAATTCATAATATTTAAAAGATGAGGGTTTAAAATTCATAATATTTAATAGAATGTTGTGGAATGATCCTCCAAAGACAAGCAATTCCAAAGCAATGAATAATTGAAAGAGTCTCAAAACTTGGAACCCAGGAACGTGACTATGAAAAAGAAAGTAAAAAGGAAGTAGGAAAGTGTGTGTAAAAGCGTGTCTAGAAAGTAAGGAAGAAGCGTATATTTATTCTCCAAGATGTTTCCTTCTTTTTAGGGCTGCGGCGGCTGGGTAAATCCAAGGTGGATCTAGGGTAAATCTTCTAAGTGAATATTTCCATTAAGTGAATATTCCCTTTAATGAATCTTCTGGGAGCAGGTCGGTCAAATCGGGAGCGGGTGCTCCAGCTGCTCCAGAATCCAAGAGATCGTGTTTTCCTATCTTTTCCACCAAGACTCCTAGCAAACTCCAATTCTTCATTCCAGCCACCTTTACACCTAAAAAGACTCGATACAAAGGAGAAAGACTCGATAAAACCCTACAAAACAATGGTTAGAATACCCCAAAAATGGAGTATATCACTCGCCCACAAACTCATCCCAAGTCCAAACAGCTCTCCTGGACTCCATAGATCTCCACCAGCTATGCGCATCCTCGCTCAGATAATGCACAACCAACTCTACCCGATACTCTGTAGGACATCGGATCGACCGAAAACTGCGCTCCACTCTCAAGAGCCACTTATCGGCCCCCTCTGGCCCAACTCTGCCAGTGAAGAAAGGCGTACCAATCTTCTGCATCTGTCCCATCATCACCAGATAGGGAGGATGCTCAGAAACCACAACTCTTGGCTGCTCATCCTCTGCAGCTCTCTGCTGCCCCTCCACCACCGGAGGTACTGTTGGAGCCGTTACCGGAGTCGCCGCCAGAAACCGCTCCAACAACTGCGTCAGAAGTCCCACGATGACATCATCTCAACCCTGAGCTGGAGCAGCACCCCCACCCGGGCCCACTCCATCCCCATCACCTCTCCCGGCACCTTTCCCGGTACCAACAACACCACCACGAGCACCCCTCCTGCGCCCCTCCCGGTACTGACAGCAACACTGGCACTGGTCTCACTCGCGGTCTCCACCTGATGTATCTGGGATGCAGCCACACTGCTAGACGACTCTGGCACTAAGCCACGACCACGACCACGGCCTCTACCACGGCCTCTGCCACGACCTCTTGCTCCAGTATCCATTTACCACACAGGACAGGAAACATGAGCAAACAAGAAGTCACAAACAAATAAAACACAACTTACCGCAGAATCACTTTAAAGGCCGAAGAGGATGATCTAAGACTACTAACTGTCTAACCACCAATAAACAATTAAACCACATAGTTTCAATTCATCCAATTTCAATGTCGTAACAACGTCTAGGCTCTGATACCAAAATGTAACACCCTATTTTTTTTTTTTAACAGTTGCGGAAATTCTCATAAAATAATTCAATAATTAATGAAACGATAATCTGAAAATTCCATAATTAAATTCCAGAATAATAATAGAAATCTAGCAACCTAAACACCAGGTTTCACTAGACTAAACAGAAACAATTAAAACATCCTATCATCTTCTCCACCGGCCTTGATTCCGCGATCACACATTTCTGTTACCTGCAACACAAGGTAATATGAGTTGCGTAAGTATTTCATAAATACTTTGAGAGCCGGCCATACCATCTACTGGCGTAACAAGCAGGCTCAGGTATCATAACCAAACAACAATCAATAACACCATTTACCACAAACACATTATAGAATTTAAAAACAGAAATCGGAACTCTAAACTGGTCGTGTCGAGCGACACCAGCAAGGTGTCGATCGACACGACTACTGCACTCGTGTCGAGCGACACCCTCCTGGTGTCGATCGACACGCCTCAGTATCACACCAGAATCGAATCTCTCCTCTCACGACCTGATTCTGAGCGCTACGAGTCGCAATCTTGCAAACGATCAATTTCTTTGCAACAATTCTCACAAAAACACTAATCTCTCTCAAAAATTCACAAACTCTTGATTCTTTTTTCTCTAACCCGCGGCCACTAATCTCCCCGAGTTTATAAACTGAAACCTAAGGCTTAGTCCCTAAACCAGCCCAAAATCCGTAATTAAAACATTAATTACCCGGTTCGACAAAAACACGTGTCGAGCGACACCACAACCGTGTCGATCGATACTTACATTTTCTTCGTGTCGCTCGACACGACCAAAAATCTACAATTTTTGACCGCGGTTGTTACAA
This sequence comes from Draba incana, assembly GCA_963576765.1. Lineage (NCBI taxonomy): Eukaryota > Viridiplantae > Streptophyta > Magnoliopsida > Brassicales > Brassicaceae > Draba > Draba incana. The sequence goes on from OY755209.1 coordinate 25,929,292, forward strand.
GTGTATTATTTTTTATAGCAAGGAAATATATGACCTAATCAGTTCAAGTTTATACATGACTAAGCTTGATCAGGGTAAATAGTAAAGAGTAGTCTCTTGTCTTGAATCTTTTGCGCCTTGTGTGGATTTTAGTGAGAGGTAAACATATATATAATCTCAATCAACAAATGAAAGAACCTTAAAAGCTAGGAGGAATTCTATCCAAGAAATTTAAATGATGGGGATAGTTCGAGGACATAATAATCTTGTCTATTCACCAAATTTGATGTTTTCTTTTGGAAGATATGGGTGCAAAGTTGACGATATTACAGGAGACTTGGCTTGATTGACATAAACAATTTTTGGGAATCATACAAATTTTTTTTTTAAATCAAAGTACTAATTGTAGAACAATATACATTTAGACAAATCCTTGTTGCTGCACAAACGATCATAAAAATGATTGATTAGGATTGCACTCTCTTGTTGAGAGGCTTTTTCAAGCCCATGTCCAACTTTCCAAATTAGTATGATATTGTCCGCTTTGGGCCGAAGCATTAAAGCCCGTACGGATTTATCTTTGGTTTCCTTCCCAAAAGGCTTCATACTAATTTGGATGGACTTTACTTATATATTAGACCAATCTTGTATAATCTTCATATGTGGAACTTGGATTGATATCCCATCATTCTCCCTTTCAAACCAAGGACCACATGACTTGTGTCCTCCCCTCTAGCTAAACCTTAAGTACCATCATGTACCCATCTCGTTTGTTGCTTGGGTTATAGCAAAACCTTAGGCACCGTCTTGTACCCATCTCGTTTGTGAGGTTATCTTATAAGGAGTCTGCTCTCACATCATTTATTTTTGCCTATCCACTTCTCCAGGTCCACTTCTCGAACCGCTCTGATACTATGTTGTGGGGCTTTTTTAAGTCTATGTCCAACCAACCAAATTGTTGGACATTTTGTTGAAAAGCTTTTTTACATGTCCAACTTCCCAAATTAGTATGATATTATCCGCTTTGGGCCGAAGCATTAAAGCCCGCACGGATTTATTTTTGGTTTCCTTCCCAAAAGGCCTCATACTAATTTGGTCGGACTTTACTTATATATTAGACCAATCTTGTCTAATCTTCAGATGTGGGACTTGGATTGATATCCCAACATTCTCCCCTTCAAACCAAGGACCACATAACTCGTGTCCTCCCCTCTAGCTAAACCTTAAGCACCATCATGTACCCATCTTGTTTGCTAGGGTCTAGCGAAATCTTGGCACCGTCATGTACCTTCTTATTCGCAAGGTCATCTTATGAGAAGTCTGCTCCCACATCATTTATTGCCCATCCACTTCTTCAGGTCTCCTATGATCGTTACCGCTCTGATACCATGTTGAAAAGCTTTTTTACATGTCCAACTTCCCAAATTAGTATGATATTATCCGCTTTGGACCGAAGCATTAAAGCCCGCACGGATTTATTTTTGGTTTCCTTCCCAAAAGACCTCATACTAATTTGGTTGGACTTTACTTATATATTAGACCAATTTTGTTTAATCTTCAGATGTAGGACTTGAATTGATATCCCAACATCTCTAATATACAGGGTTAATAAAAATTAAAATAAACAAAATTTACTGACATTATCCCAATTCCCAGTGCCTTATTCTTTTGTGCACCAGCAATAAGATAATAGATTGAGAGGACACATTCATGATATATATAATTATTTTTATTGTAAAGGAGCTTCAAGTCTTCAACCAATTGATAGAGAAAGGTGGCTTTGGAGAATCTTGTTGATGAGATCGAATTATTGGAGGTCAGTTCAAAAGCCTTTCACAAGTACATAGAAACTCCACAATGATTTGAACTCAAAGGTACCACTAAAGTTGGAACAAACATTGATGCATTTTTAAGAGGTCCAGAACGAAAGATCACACTTTTTGTGTGTGTGTAAATGTTTAAACTATATTTCAGGAAAATGTCACTTTTATCATTAGTATGACATCGATCGAATCCAGAAACGTAGAATACTTGACGAATGTAAAATTTTAGTATTATGTATATAAGCAAGAATGGTTATATTATATCTAAACTTACCTTATTCAGTGTATATTAGACCATGTCCATCAATGTTTTTTAATAAAAGTTTCTTATTTACTAGTTTTAATAATATTTAATTGTTTATTTAAATTTAAATTTATTAAATATATATTCAACCAATCACAAAATTTCTTCCAAACATAAGAATCGGTTGTAAAAAAGCTAATTTAAGAAACCTTCTTCTCCCTCTTTCTTCCTTTTGCATTATTTTATTATTATTTTGATTTAAGAGTGTCACTAAAAACCCCTTAAGATACATGCTGACTTTAGAAAAGACATGGGTGGACCCAATTTAAACAGAAACATTACTGTATTGGTCAAGTGTTCATTAATTAGGCATATCCGTATATGCTAGTTGAAATTAATTTATAATTAATTAGTTCAGACTACCAAAATCATTGCTTCGATCTTACAATTTAATTTTATAATCCACTATATTACTTATATATTCTCAAACATTTACACACACACATTTGTTCTTCTATAATCAGAGATGATCCGGGTTATTTATCACGAGATTAATCTTGGTGTAACCATCGAAATACAAGTGGTTTAATCAAAAGATGTTGTGGTGGACATAAAAAACATGCTGGTCGACCTGCCTCAACTTTGTTAGAGTATGATCGAACTACTTTTTATGTTTGGAAATAAAGAAGAGAAAGTCTTGTTCGGTATACATATAGAGCACCAAGCTTGATCAGTATTGGTCCACACAACCACAGAGTCGGATCAAACCTAAATCTTAAAATATCAAATCAAGACCGTCGTAAAATCATATAGCTTGTTAAGGTTAAGATAGGTGGAAATAGCATTCCTACCGCAATATTTGGTTTTTTGGACAGTTAAGAGAAAAACATGGACAAACACAACAAGGAAGTGTTAAAAGTTATGTTAGGAGATCTCGGAGATTACGAGATCTCTCTTGAATATATTTCCTAATAGATATTAGGAATGTTAATATTTGTGTATAAGTTATATTTCCTATTCCGTAAATGTAAATAGCTTGATGAACAAGTTAGAATACTTGTATAAATAAGCCTTTTGGCTAATGAATAAAACTGAGAGGAACTATTCCACTACTATGTTTCCTCCAAATTTATCATGGTATCAAAACCTTGATCCAATTTCTATGGGATTTAGGTTTTCTTATCTTCCGCTTTGAAAAAAAAAAAGGGTTTTATTCTTAGTTTCAACTTCGATCGTTTGTTATTTCTTCATCTTTGATATTTCTCCTTCTTTGTTTTCTTCGTCCTTCTTAATCTATGTTTCTATTTTATTCTTTATTTTAGTTTAATTAAGCTTTTGTTTCGGATCTTAAAAAAAAAAAAAGAAAAAAAAAGGAGGAAGAAGAAGAAGAAGGCAAGATTCAGAGACAAAGTCTTCATGTGGTTATTTATCATTCACTACAAATTCGATGAAGTCACGAAGATGATGAATCTGGATCAAAGAAAAAAAAAGTCGCTCGTTCGTCTAATACTACAAAGAAGACGTTCGATGATTTGATGAAGTTGCTGTGAACTTTGAGCATGGACCGATTAATGAGTTCGTTCAGTTCACATGGTGACATGAAACAATGGAGATACACAACTACTACCGTATTCTCCATCGATGGCCTTATGACGAGGTATAAAAGCCACTGATGACCCTACAATGGATATGAAGACGACTTGGAGATTATCCAATCTCATACGTGTTATCACGTATGAGCTTGCGGGAGGATGTTAGGAGATCTCGGAGGTTACGAGATCTCTCTTGAATATATTTCCTAATAGATATTAGGAATGTTAATATTTGCGTCTAAGTTATATTTCATATTCCGTAAATGTAAATAGCTTGATGAACAAGTTAGAATACTTGTATAAATAAGCCTACTGGCTAATGAATAAAACTGAGAGAAACTATTCCACTACTATGTTTCCTCCAAATTTATCATTGTATCTATTAGGAAATATATTCAAG